>JAMLFT010003204.1:0-22742 GCA_026544285.1 Pachyrhizus erosus | reverse complement strand
ATTAAATTTTAAATATTTACTAATTAAAATTTTATTTTCTTTTATTTTTTCCTTAACAATATATTACTAATTTTATTTAAATTAAATTTTAAATAAAATAAATCAAGAATAAATAGGAGATAAATTCTTGAAGTATAATTATATATATATATTTGTCAAAATGCAGGATGTTACAATTATTTAATAAGTGTTTTTAGGATTTTCTTTTTCAATGAGAGTGTTTCTTGAAATTTTTATTAATTTTTTATCTCTTTCAATTTGTTATTTTTATCTTTATTTTTCAAGTAAAATTTAATTTTTATATTATAATTAAATTTTATAATAAATAAATATTTTTAAATATGTAAAATGTATTTTAAATTTATGATCAACAATTAATATTATGATCTAATGTTATTTTTAATTATTGATAATTTTTTTAAAAATATTAAAATTTAATTTTAAAAAAAAAACATATTGAATGAGATGATAGATTAAGAAAAATATTTAGAAATTCTCTCATTCTCTCTATCTATCAATAAATTGAAATAACTATTTTGAATGAGGACATTTTTAAAGGTATTATTCCTATTCAATAAGAGAGTGTTTAAGAGTTTTTCTTGAATGAAAATGTTTTTAAATTTTTTATTAACATCTTATCTTTTTTAATCTATCTTTTTCATCTTTATTATTAAATTAAAATTTAATATTTTTTAATAAAAATTATCAATAATTAAAAATAACACTGTATTATAGATAAATTATTTATCCTGAATCTAAAATATAATTTATATATTTAAATATATTAATTTATTAAATTTTTAATCATAATTCAATTATATATTTAAAATAATTTATTTATTATAAATTTAATTGTATAAGTAAACTATTTTATAATTGCAGTATAATATTAGTCAAAGAAAAACTTCTAAAAATATTTTCATTAAAAAAACTCTTAAAACATTATAAATATTCTATTTTATACATAAAAAAATTAACACATATATGGATAAAAGTATATATATAAAATAATAGGAAAAATAAAATTCTTATAAAAATATTAAAAAAATACGTAAAGATAATATTATTTTTATATTATAAATTAAAATACCATTTGAAAAATAAGACTCTTATTTTTTTTATTTAAATATTTTAATATTCTTTCTCCTCTCTTTTAAATACACATTACACACATTAATTTTTTAAGTTAGCTAAAAAAAATAATTCTATCAATCATCTCAAACTACCATCATATTGTGGTGATTTATATACTTGATTTTCTTTTATTATTTATTTATTTTTATTTTATCATCTTTTATCTTTATTTTTAAATTAATTTTTTTAAATTCTTAATACTTACCATTATTTTTAAGATAAAAGATATTTTTGATTCCTCTAAAATATTTTTAATTTGATTTTAATTTTTCAAAAAAAGAATCTTATTTTCTTCATTCCAATTTAGAAACACTCAACTCTAGTCTTCAACATAGTTTTTGTTACAATTTATATTAGTCATTAAATGTTAACTATAATCATTTGAGGATTAAAAGTAGAATATTTCACTATTTCTAAATTAGAGGAACAAAATTAGGACAGTTTTTTTAAGAACTAAAATTAAATTTAGAAAATTTTAGAGAGATAAAAATATTTTTTAATTTTAATTTTATATAATAATTTAAAATTAATACTCACTGTAAATTAAAATATTGATTTATTATAAATTTTAGTTATAATATAATTTATATATTAAAAAATGTTATAAATTTTAATTATATCAAAATAAATATTTAGCTTGTACAATTAAAAAAATAAAACGCTAGTTAAAACAATCTTCAAAACTTTGGCAAATTCAATTATGGTCAAAATAAGAAAGTGGAATCCATCTTTACTACATCTGTGTACTTTCCGTAAAAAAAATAAATAGATACTTTCTATACTTATCTAATACATTTAGACCATACTAAAATAGTGTTTGGCTCAATTTATTATTATTATTTTTTAAAAAAATATTAGGCTAAAAAATCATAATATAAAAGTTCTTAAACAATATAAGTAGCTTATTTTTTTTGTCGAAACAGTAAAAACAGTAAGCTTTTTGAAATGTTGATTGAAGAAACTTCTTAAATCTTAATACTTGTGCCACAGTTATTATATTAGTTTTTTCTTTTTGCTTTTTTTAGTTTGCCCACATATTTATGTGACCTTGCATTGGAAAAGGCTTCTAAATGCCAAATATCTTTTTTACCCAAGACAAATATAACAAATTTATTTCTTTATTTTATTCACTTATCACATGACATAATAAAATATTAGAATGTTATTAAAAATGGGTATTTATTATAACTTTCATGTTCTTTTGAAAGAGGAATGCCATTAATTGTTAACTCTTAAAATCTGTTTTTATTTATTAACTTTTTTAGGCTAACTATTATTATTTTATGGATTTTATTATTTAAATTTTTTACAAATTTTACTGTTTAAATTTTCAACTTTGATATATTGTATCACGTAATTTATTTTTGCATATTTCATCATCATATCTTTTTATTTTTACATATTTTACTATCACATTTCATCAAAATTAATAACAAAATGATGTTAGTGTTTTTCTTTTAACATTTATTAGTGACAAATTAGCATAAAATTAAAAAGTTAAGTGGTAAAATTTATAAAAAAATTTGGATGATAAAATATATGAAATCATGAAAATTTAGTGGTAAAATTTATAATGAAGTTATTTTTATTAAATAATTGTGTATCTAACTTAAATATTCTATAATTTATAATTGATATTTTAATTTATCTGGTTAATTATGTATATATGTTATTTTCAAATTATAATTAAATAATTTTTTACATTTTAAAAAATAAAAGTTTTTAAATATCTTTGCTTTAATACTTTTATTTATTTTTATTAATATTGAAATAATTTTATATAATTAGTTTTATACAATATTTTTTATTTGATAAATATTTTTTTTATTGAACGAGATAACTAATTTTAAGTAAAACTAAAACTGTTTAAAATTTTTATCAAATAACTTTTAACATGGAAGGAGTTTTTAAGCTAAAAAAATCAAAGTTACTAAATAATTTTTACTTTTTTTCTTAAGTTCTGATTTTTAATTTTAACTTAGAAGTAGCTTTTAAGACATAAAAATTTGGTCAAATAAACCCTAAGTAATAACATACCTGGACATTGGGATGCATATGAAAGCTAATTCAACTGAATTTATCTTAATCTTTATTTTATCTGATCTTGTTATTAGATATTTGAATTCAAACTTAACTCCAATCTATTGAGACCTAATAATATAGTAGACTAGATTATGAGTTAATCTAATTAGTTCAATATTAACATTATATATAATTTAATTATAAAATTAAAAGAAAATAAAACTCAATGGGCTAGTGTGATTCAATTGACTAGATACATGAATTTTCTGAAAAATAAATTAAGTTAGTTACACTGGTTATCCAAAAAAAAATTTAAAAAGTAAAATTATGTAAATATATATAAACAAGTAGATAGATAGATAAATAAATATAGAAAGAGAAAATATGTTATACATTGATCGTGTTATTTATATATAAATTATTATGTATAATAAATTTATTAATTTTTAGTATAATAATCTTAAAAATTCTATTATCAATATTTTCTAATAAATTTACTGTATAAAAGTTGTTATAGTAACTGTATATTAAAAAGTTGTTATACTAACTGTGAAAATAATTCAATTTTTTGTAAAAAGAAAGTAATTCATTTGATAATAAACTTGATTATTGTAAGTTAGCTTAGAACAACCCCAATGATGTCTCCCATTCCTACGAATATAAGAAAGGATGAAGTGCTGTGCGAAGAAGAGGAACATGGCATAGAAAACGTAGTTGTAATCGCAACTAACTAAAGAAAAATAAACAACTAAAAAAATGATGATAGATACAACTATTTTTTTTTTTAAAAAAAGAAACTTGTCATGTTTAATTAGATAAAGCATAAAAAAGTTTTGAAAAAAAATCCAGTTTTTGTTTATTATCTTTAAAATTTGAAAGAAAAAAAAAAAACTTGTGACAAACATAATCTATTCCAAAAAAAGTAACAGCCACCCCGAATTTAAAGTTTAACAAAGTCTCATCTGGCGTAAGCTATAAAAGAAATTAACCCAAGGAACTTCTATATAAAGAAACCAATAGTCAACCCAAAAAAAGGGTTTTGACTAGAGTAGAGGTTTTCAGGTTTGAATTAGGAAAGCAAGAAAGAAGAATAATGTTTAATCAGCAACGCCAATTTGTTAATGGTGGGAGCAGCAGTGTGCCGCAGGCTCCGTGGTTTATGTTTGAAAACTTACTTCTGCCGGGTCAGGCCGTAAATGGGATGTGGCCGAACACCATGCCTCAGGTTCCTCCCATGTTGCCGTCGCCGGCTCCTGCTCCTGCTCCTGCTCTGGCTCTAGCTCCGGCGGAGGCCACCCAACACCTCCAGACATTGCCTCAATATCTCACCCGTTTTGAGCCGGCTCCGGTTGGGTTTCCCAACCACCCAGTTCACACTCCTGTGGAGAACCACGATTCTTCTTCAGTTCCGCCCAAGAGAGGGAAAGGAAAGGCATGGAGTGAAGAAGAACACAAGTAGCTTCTTAGTATTACTTATTTTTGTTTTTTATTCTTTTTTTTTTTATTATTATTATTCAAGTGCTTAAAATATTTATTAAAGTTCTCATCTTAAATTTGTTTTCTTGTTGAAGGTTGTTTTTGCGAGGACTCCGTAAATATGGTAAGGGAGAGTGGAAAAGTATTTCAAGTTATATTCGAACAAAAACTCCAACTCAAGTGGCCAGCCATGCTCAAAAATATTTCATTCGCCAAACAGCCTCACAGGAAAGAAAGAAAAGAAAAAGTATTCATGATATGATTTTACAAAACACAGATGTGGTTCCTCATTGCGTTGACCCTCAAAATTTGACTCCTCCTCCAGGTCTTACAGTTCCACAGTCACATGACATACAACAAACACAAGAAATGCCACCGTTGCATGCACCAAACAGCACGACCAATCCAATTACTGGATTGGAATATGTTAGAATGACTTTTAAATAGGACGATTGCTAGAAGCTGCACAACTTTCGTCTAACAGCTAATTTGTGATTAAGTTCATTATATGCAGCAAAAGTGATAGTGTTTTTAGCTAACTGATACATTAGGTTATTTTATTTGTGGCTTACGGAATACTTTAATTTGAATAACTTTTGATTATCTATACTTTTGTCATGCTTATAAAGTAATTAGGAGTTTCAATAATTGCATTATTTATTTAGATTATATTTATATTGTTTTCTATAGTTGTTATTTGTAGTTTGAGCTTCATATTATTCAAAAAGTCATATAATTCGAATGCTTCATTTTTCTTGTTAACAGAGTCAGTATTTATGACTGGAATAAGGTGAGATGCCATCCCTGTGCTAGCAGAAGTCATGGACAGCCTGATACTATTGTAGTAATATAAGCATATTTGTATAAATTGGTTACGTTGTACGATAGTCAGTGTCAAATAGGAATACGGTAACCCCTAAATTGGCTTATGTACAAGGATCAGTAATCTTTGTCTACGAATTTTCACCTGTTTTTGTTCTGATCCATCTGAAATAATATTTTGATAATCCTTCCTTCAGTGAATCAATCTAGTTTTCACTAATTACGTCCAGATTATATGTTTGAAACGTTCTCCATAACTCCACATTTAACTAATATATACATTTAGCTTTGCAATATGAGCTAGTAAAAGTAAATTCTACTACAATGTATAAAGCAAAAAGAAAGGAAAGGGGTGGAAGATATGGAATTTAGATTTTTTGTGCTCTGCTATTGAAATTTGAGGACGTAATGTTTTGTCTTGGAATTAAAGATGCTGGATTTATTAACACGGAGTTGAATGAAATAGTTTGTTTTGGTGCGTTGGCTTTAGAGTGTATTTTATTTGCATTCCGGCGATACATGAAATTTTGGAATTGACAATGACACATAATAATTTATTGTTAGTTTGACAATGACACACATGGTTTTAAGATTTCTTTTTTTTATATAGGTTGATTTAGTAGATGATTTGTTGTTGATAACAAGCTTTTCAACAAAATATTACTGTATTTGTTTTTAATTTTTATAAAATCAAAAAGCCTTATATGTTAAAAAAATTAATATAGAACTTTTTCAATTAAAATAAACAAATTATCAAATTTTATTTTAAGTTTTATTTATTGTTGGGTCGATAATAGATTAAATAGTAAATGCTGTCAAAGTATGTTGTTTGGTTCAGTTCGATTCGATTCGACTTAACTCATTAGAGGTTGATCATTAAATGGACCAACCAAATCTGACTCACTTTCTGGTGAGTAAAAAAATATCAACTTAACCTGGTTCACCATAGGATGGTGGGTTGTGTAGATTGACCCACGTGTGATGAATGATGTTGTTTCACCCCAATTATAGCAATGAAGCAATAATAACAAAGCTTGCAAGGAGAGAAGACGTAGGTCTAATCCAACAAAGTCTTGCAACTAATAGTCTAGGTGTATATTGTCGATAGTAGAGTGACAACAACAAAGTGACAACAACGGAGCTTGCGATGAGAGAAGACACAAGTCTAGTTTTGAGACGTCTCGCAAGTCGCAATCTAGGGAGAGAAGACGCAAGTCTAGTTTTGAGACGTCTCGCAAGTCGCAATCTAGGGGCGTCGTAACAGAGTGACGGCAACCTAAGGTGCGGAGCAACAACCTAAGGTTTCAAAAGGAAAGAATGAGACGCAAAGAGATAAAGAGAGATACATAATGGGTTAGTCTTTGTTTTTTAATTTTTTCGAAGTGAAACGGAGTTGATTAAAGCATAAATCAAATGTTATAAACTGGATGTGACAACCTGTGGGTTAACCTAGTTCACCACAGGTTTTGTCTGATTAAAAAATATTAATTTTTTTAATCCAATTTGATTCAAACCATAGTGAATCAGGTTAACCTGTGATTTAAAATTTATTTTGATAGTACTAATAAAATGAAAATCATGACATATTAGATTTTTATGAATATGTTCATTTGAAGATCTAGGAGTGAATTTGATTTTATTTCATTTTTCTTTCTTTTTCTGATATCAATCTCAGTTCAAAAAGTTATTAATTTAAATAATGATATTTTTTTGGTTGTTGTCAAATTGTCATCTATAATGTTAATTTTGTCATATTTCTAGTCTATTATATAAAATTATTTTTAATCCAAGAAAATAAAGTTGCAAATTTGTAGCTAAATGAAAAGAATAGGTAGATGTTGTCCAATTTATGGGCCTTTTAGCCGAAGCAGCTTTTGAGTTTTTACCATGTTTTGAGATTGAAAAGGAAAAAAGCGACTAACGAAGCTCGTTTAATGAGATGCATTTTGTAGTATTTCTATCCCTAAAAGCCTAAAACAATTGCTTAAACTAAAAGCAATTCTATGATTTGTGCGATATTGTTATTAAACATACTCAGGGTAAGTTGAATGATAAAATGATGACCAAGCTTTGTATCAAAAAGGATAAAATAATTTGGTTGGGAAGCCCCTCAGGTGAACCAATTTAAATTGAATTGTGATAGTTCGGTGATTTTGAGCACCAGAAGAGCCACTGCAGGTGGTGTCTTTAGAAATCATTTGGGGAATGTGTTATTGTATGGGTTATTCATATTGGAATTCAGGTTGCTTGGTGAAGGGGTTTTAGACATTTGATTATGGAATCAGACTCAAAGGTGGCAATTGATCTCCTTTCTAAAGGCTGCGCTACATATCATCCTTGTTACAATCTTATTGGCCGATTTTTGGACACTACAAAGATTGATGGACATCCCATGCTCTGCCAGAACCAAACCAAGTAAGTAGCTGAATATTCTTTTTTATTTTATTTTATTTTATTTTGTTTCTGTTCTTTTGTCAAATGCTTATGTAACTGCTACTGTATTTCCTCGTGGGTTATAGTATTTTTTGTTTGGGTTGTTTACCTTACATTCGCTAAAAAATAAAAAGATAAATTTTTTAAGAAGGACTGTTTAGTATGATAATAGTGTAATGTTAATTTTTTAAGTTTTAATTATATATTTTAAGTATCATAATTTTATAATTTTAATTCATATGTTAAATTTTTATTAAATATTTAATGAGTTTAATAATTATGTATTAATAATGTAAAATAATTTTACACAATCAATTAATAAAAAAATATTATTTATATGATTTTAAAAAATATTATAAGATTTAACAAATTTATCATACGTTGTAATTTATAATTACACGACAATTAATCTATTTTCTCATATGCAATGGATCTTACAAATATTATACTATATGATAACATGTCGATGAAATGATATATCTAATACATGATAATGTAGTTTAATTTATTTTGTTATTTTAAATATCATAATTATGTGATTTAATTTTTTATGTTCTAATTGTGTGATTTGAATTCTTGAACTATCATAAATTTTAATTTTTAAGATTAATTAAATAATATATTAATTATATTTAAACTGACATTAATATAACATATTCATATATATTGGTAATTTATTAATTAATATTTATGATATCCAATAAATAAATACTTTTTATATTTTAATATTAACTTAAGAATATTATTAGTATATATTTGTTAATTTATTATTATATTGTTAACATTATTAATTTATTATTATTAGGATTAATATCCAATAAATATATACTAATTTGAATTTATTAATTTATCTTAATGTTAATATTATGTATTAATTAATTTTTTATTATTAGTATATATTTTTTAATTTATATCTATCAATATATTAATATTAATTTTAATATTATTAGTTTATCTAATATTAATATTATGAATTTGGTAGTAATAAATATATATAAAAATTTAGTATCTTGCTTAAGTTATTTTATATCCCAAAGAACTATATTCGCATGTCACCTCATATTGCAACGGTCAGAATCTTAGGGACAATAATGGGAATGGCATCGTAAATAGTTATGATAAAGTCTTTTTTTGTACTTTTATATTTTTTTATCATATTTTATACTTTGATACGAATGTTTTGTCGTGTGAAGAATGGTTTTTCTATTATGTCTCGTAATATAAACATTAAAATTATCATGTATTTGACTTTTTTTTTTTGGATAAGCTTGCACTTGACAATTAAAAAGAAATACTGTAAATGTTTTACAAACATATAAATATTGACAAACAAAACAATATAAGTAAAATTGAAAAAAACATTTGATATTATCTTTGTTAAAACTAAAAATATATGAAACATTTAATAATCTCTAAAAGTTTAGATGGTAATAAATATTGTTAAAATTATGATTGCATAAATTTTGCGTCTAACAATGTGTTTTATGTTAACACATATGGATAGCTGACTTTGAACTGTTTTATTGTCTTCTTAAAATATTGCAGTTAACTTTCATTGTTTTCAAACGTTGCGTCCAACATAGATTTACATTATCAACGTCCGACAAACATAAAATTTTTAGGTCTCTAGATTCATTTGTAATTTTTTTAAAATTTTTCTAAAATTATTTAGTATTTTTAAGATATTTTTCTTTCAAAGATGTTTAATTTATAATTTTAAATAAATTTCAATTAATAATAAAAGATATATCTAAAAGAGTGGGTTATTAATATTTTTTATTTATTTAAATAATTAAATTTATTAAGATTATCGTTTTTGGGATGCTTGGATAAGCAACTTTGAAAGAGAAATTCAAAATTTCAACCTTATATAAAAATATATAGTTTGTATGTTAAATTAAAAAAGGTTTTAAAGTGATAAAATTGTTAAACGTAATATTTTAAAATTCAAAAAAGATAAATGAATTGATTTATGAATAGACTGCGAACGGAGACTTTGACTGCTAAGGACGTGTTAACTGTCACTTGGCGCCTATTTTTTAAACAGAATAGAAACCCCAGCCATGTGTCAACGAAAAGAAAGGGCATTGAGTTTGGAGTTTCTGAAAGCGATCAAAGAAAAAAAGAATGTTTGCTCAGCAATATAGAAATAATGGTGGAAGCAGCAATGGAAGTGGTGATGATCCAGCCACCGTAGTCCTCCCTCAGTTGGATGACTTATGGCTGAATGTTGTTCCTCAGGTTCTATGATCCAGCCACCGTGTTCACCCAACACCATCAGACATTGCTCCACCACGTGAACCAGGTCCACTTGCTCAGCCATCTAGTTCAGGCGCTCGTGCACAATGGTGCTTCCACGCTGCACAACGATGCTTCATTGATTCCGAGTAAGAGAGGGAGAGGGAAACCATGGACTGAAGAAGAACACCGGTAAATATTACAAAAGATAAATGTTGGGCTTTTTCCAATTAAATTAAATCAGTTTTAAAAAAAAATTATTTAATCCAGTTATTTTAGATTTCTTTAAGTTATCGTCCGACGTTCTTTACGAACACAACATAAAGGTATGCAACTTTTGCAACATTCATTCTATTCCACCCTTGGTTTGTCGCTGAAAGAGATAATTTTATTTTTTATTTTTTCAAATCTATAAGATTTATAATAGAAGATCTCATCGTCAAAGCGAATTGTTATTTTTTATATATTTAGAGAGACACCCTCAAAATTATTTTGGTTCCTAATAAATATATATAGAAAGATTAGAAAAATTGTTGTGAAAATCCTTGCTTATCAAACATTTGCATTGTATTATTTTGATGCATTTTAAGATGGTTGTTTTAACTTTTCTTCCAAATTTTGTATATGATTCAAATGAATGTTTCAAAATATTATTAAATTCTCATCTCGTTTTTCTTTTTTTTGTGGCAAGTTATTTCTACGCGGACTTAACAAATATGGTAAAAGAAATTGGAAAGATATTTCAAAACATGTTCTGACAAAAACTCCAATTCAAGTTGCTAGTCATGCTCAAAAAATACTTTCTTCGCCAAAATGTCTTACCAGAAAAGAGAAAAAGAAAAAGCATTCATGACACAATTTTACAAGACATAAATGTAGTTCCCCATCATGTTGACCCACAGAATTCAGCTCCTCGTCCCGATCTTTCAATTCAACAAAATTATGAAATGCAATAAACACAATAAATGTTGCCACTGAGTTCACCAGTTCAACAAAACTATGAAATGCAACAAATACAAGAAATGTTGTCACTGAATTCACAAGACAACATGACTCATCAAATGAGTGAATTTGAATATTTTAATAACATAGATTGGTGACATTTTTTTTCTTCAGGTCCCGATGTGTTATTTGAGTTTGTGGATTATCTTTCCTTATAGCACTTTTAATTTCCTGCAATTTTATCTAGCTTTAAAGTAATTAGGAGTTTTGATAACATTGTTATTGCAAATTATATTCATTTGTGATTCAACAGTGTGAGGTTAGAATAAGTATAAATTGTGTTTATATTCATTTTTATAGTCGTTTCTTATAATTTAAACTTCTTTCAATTCAAATAAATCACATTATTGCTATATATTTATGAAAATATGTCTATGAATTTTTTTACAAAATAAATAGGAAAATAACGCTTGCTAAAGATGCCACTGACATAAAAACACTTCACTTAAAAATCTGTTTCGTTTATCTTTTAAACTGCAATTTGATCAAGTTTAAAAATTATTCTTGGTCTTTACAGATAGTAAACTCCATCTATGTACGGTTCAATATCTCAATCAGGTGGGATTTAGTAGTTAGTATCATGCCTTTGCTAATTCTCTTTGGTGTCATGACGTATGCTGATGTACTATTAGATATATTTCTTCACATGCAAAGTCGATTTACCATTCTATTTTTGGAATTTCATCAGGATATGATTCTTTAATGGTAGACGAGTTTGTGGTCTGTTTTATGGCAAGAGTTATGAAATTTTTTTCTTGAGGTCATGATGTATAATTTGATCTTGTGTATACAAGTGAATGGTTCATTTCACTTGTTTTTAGAGTCGGCATTTCAAAATCGAACAGCATTAAGAGAGGTGAGATTTCATGCCTGTCCTTAACAGAAGTTGTGGTCTTATGATAGGGTTACTGGTAAGTCAGGGGGATTTCGATGTGAAGCAGGTATGTTCAACGTGATGGACAGGTAGAAATGCTTTTATGTTATTGAGCTTTGTTAGTCAACCAAAGCTGATATAAAGCTTAGTTAATATGTATCCTTTCCTAATCTAAGCATTAGCTTCCTATAAGCTACCCCAGCTCCTTACATGGTCACATAGGTAACCAATTTGATTTTTGTTTAGGAAAGTATTGATTTAGTACACTGTCATGCCACAAATTCTCAATTTTAAATATTTGAGATGAATTATAAAAAAAATAATGGAGAAATCAATTAGAGATAACAGGATACAGGCAGAATTAACTAAAATGAAAAAAAAAAAAAAAACTTTAGGAGTTGTGTGATAGTAAAATACTTATTAAACTCAAGAAAATTTTATTTTCATGTTATATATGTCCATTTATATTATATGATAATAAATATTGGATTTTAATAGGATTATAAAAAAGAAAAAAAAATATAGAAGATGTAAAAATAAGAATGTTAACATATATGTATGATTATAAATTAAAAGGACATGGAGCTAAATGATTATATATACAATAAGATTGATATAGCACTAATTGAAGAAAAAAATAATAGAATTTTGGTTAAGGTGATTCAGAGTCTAGACACTTAAAAAAAAAAGTATAAGAGATATTGAAAAATAAATTATATGGTTTTCGGTTTCATGAAATGGAAATGAGAAATAAAAAAAGTATTTTAAAAAAAGTCATCAAGAAAAATCTATTATAAATAGTATTTTAAAAATTTTCATATGTGACCAATCCGAATGAGATCATATGATTTATGTAACAAATCTTGGATAAGATTTTGTCATCGTTGTATTTATTTACAGACAATATAGGAGAATTAAGAATTGGTACGACACTAAGTCTGATATAGGAGAACCTGGTAACCCCAAAACCTGAAGTACAACGATCAATAGCTCACTCAGCTCAAGTACATGGATCAAGAGTCCTGTCTGATTTTTCTCCAGATTTTGTGCTCAGTCATCTGGCATATATAATATTTTGATAATCCTTCCTTCCATGAATCAATCTTGTTTTCATCGATTATCTCCAGGTTATATCTTTGAAATCTTCACCTTAACACCGCATTTATCTAATATAGGAAGCAATAAGCCTATATATTAGCTTTACGGTAAAAATAAATTTCACTACAATGTGTAAAGTCAGAGGAAAGTAAAGGGGTGGAAGATATATATTCTGTCACTGTGATGAGAGAATGTAATGTTTTATCTTACAATTGGAGATGCCGATTCATGAAACAATGGAGTTGTATCAAATTGTTCTGTTTTGGTGCATTGGCCTAAGAGTATATTGGACTTGCATTCTAGCGAGGCATGGAATTCTGGAATTGACAATGATATTGGTCTATGGTTTATGATTCTTTGATGCCTTGACTTCTCTTTCCAGTCCTTACTTATTAAGCAATTTACTGTTTTTTTTTTTCTTTTTAAGTTTCTCCTTACGACTTTACAATTGCTTCTCCCAATTCTGGAATTACTTTTTTATTTCTGTTTTTAGAAGAGTTTTCAGAAAAATAATTATTTACTGTCACTTGTTGATGTGAAGGAAAGAGACCCAGATCCCGTGTAAAAAAAACAGTTTTGAGCTTCATTTGTATTGAAAAATAATGTCACGACAGATTTATATGTTTTAATATTATGTCTAAATGATTAGTCTCATTTATCATCTGGAAAACATTCCCACAAAAAAAATATTTGTTTAAAATAAAACTGTTTTTATACATGAGGTTAATTTGAAAATTAAATCCTCTCCATTATTCATAGAAATTGATATCTATATTTCTTTTCATCTTCATAAAACAAGTGGTGCTTAAAATTTTCAAAGACTAATACTCAATTATTTTAAAAAAATTTGAAAAGCACTTTTATTTTTTATGTACATTAATGCAGATAAAACTTTTAAAATCAATAACAACATTGACTGTATGACCATTATTGATGTTAAAAAAACTGTTTATATCAATTCTTTTGGTGATTAATGCAAAAATTTAACTTATTATATCGGTTATAGAATAATCAATCTAAAAAATTATTTTTAAAAAAATGATGGGTATTTTTATTATCTTCCTTGTAATTTAAAATAATAAACACAATAATACATATGTTTTACAAAAGTTAAATAACAAGAAATAAATATACTACATCATTGCAAAATGATTAAATTAATATAAGTAAAATATTAAAAGTTGTTCAAACTAAAAATTTCACGAGACAATTAAGAAACAACTACAAAATTGCAAATAAATAAATAAAACATTGCACACATAATGTCATAGTGAAATGTACCCTATATTAATTTTTCAGCAAAATTTTTGGACGATCTGAAAAAAAAAAAGTTTTGAAAATTCGTAGGAAGCGATACCTGAAGGCTGAAAAAAGAAAATAAAAGTGTATAAATAAAAAGAAAAAGTGGTGAAAGGAGAAAAATAATAATGCTATAAAGTCATTAGAATAGTAACGAAATAGAATAAATGGAGATTTGATTGTTGGTGCTGGCAAGAAGATGAAATCTTTGGTTGGTGGTGTTGGCAATGAAAATGAAATTTTGTCGCCAAAACAATGCAATTGGCAATGCAGTTGTAGGTTAGTAGAAAGAAAATGCTACAATAGTTAACATTGTGAACAAAAGACTCAAAATATAAGCGATTTATTAGGACTAACGGGGAAGGAAGGACTCAAAATAAAATTTTTGCAATTTGGGATGTGCGGTTGAGGAAGGCCTTGACAACAAAATAATAAAAGCAACTAAAGAGTTTTTAGATTTAAAAAATACTTTTTGATCGCTTATAAACTCAATCAATTTTTTAGATTGGTTAAAATTCAACCAACTTTTTATATTAAAGAAAATCAATCTAAAAACTAAACCTTGTTGTAAAAATATCACTGTATTTTTTAATTGGTTTTCAATCTAAAAAAAATTGTTATAAAATATATTTTTTATTAGTTATAACTAATAATTAAATGTTATGTAAAATATTAGTCCAAATCATACAAATCTAACGATGTTGAGCTACTTAAAAATTTCTCTGATTCAGACTATTAAAGTGAATTTATTTCTAAAATAAGTGGGCCATGAAGCTTTACTTTAGTATATTAAATGTACAGTATATTTTATAGAATTCATAAATATATCTTTGTTTCTTTCTTCAATTGGTCTGACAAATGATGAATTTGTGATTCATCTCATGTATTAAAGATATTTCTCTGAAATTATACAATTGGCTTTATTATAACTAATTACTTATAGCTTCCGTAGTTTCCTTGCTTTTATTATTCTTTTTCTTTTACGAGATGGTGCATTGCATTCAAGTATTTCCAGAGAGAAAGAAGAAAAGGAATCAATATTGACTTGGCTAGCAAATACTAGTACTTTTAATCTTAAAATTGCTTTATCTATTTAAATTAGTTTCAAAATTTGATCCTGGTTATTTATTTTATGCTCGTTTTTGGAATACATGATAGTTTTACGTTCATTTTAATTAGTATAAATATTTATTTTTATATAATTAAAATTTATAAAAAATTCTGAAATAAAGTTAGGTTATAATTAAAATTTATAGTAAATAAATATTTTAAATATATAAATTATATATTATATTTATAATGAATAATTCAAATTATGATATAAAGATATTTTTTAAAAATATTTAAATTTAACTTAAAAATAAAGATAATAATATAAAGATAAAATAAAAATAATTTGAGATAATTGAGAAAAAAAAAAATCACTAGTCAGGTAGGTAAATTAACACATGTAAATGGACAAGGTCTAAAAAGTTAGCATAATTGTACTATTAGTTCTATTGGATTGTTGGACAATTATCATCATAACATCATATTAATTATTATCTTTGTTTTTATTTATAAGATTTAATTTTTTTAATTTATTTTTTTTATATACAAATAAATTTATATTATTTTATACATTAATTATTTTTAGATTAAAATATTTTTATTATTATTATCAATTAAATTAATCACATTTCCTTTGGGTTGAAAATATAGAGCGAAAAAACATACATTGAAATGCTTTGGTCATACAATACTTTTGGAGTGTCATTAGAAGATATCATGTGACGGAAACAATAACTGTTTTCGATTTCTTTTAATTTTTTTTTTAAAATAATTACTTTTTTCACATTAATTATGGACAAACATAAACAATTGATTGCGAGTTTCAGTAGGAGACATATTATAAGAAAATTATAATTTTTTTATACATCTAGAATAAGATAAATAATATATTTTATGATAGTAATTGATTTGAGTGACAATAAGTTTTAGTTTTCTCAAAGAAAAGTTTTAAGTTAAAATTTTGATTACAGAACTAAAAGACTTCCTTTTGGCAGGAAGTTGAAAAGACTTTGCTTCGATCCTTAGCGAAAAATGCGAGTACTAATTGAGATCTCGGACGACGACGATATGCAATTTGTGCAGTGTTTTTACCGTTACAAATAAGTACGATTTCAGTGGTTGAAGAATTTATGCTTTGTCAAATATTGAATGTAAAAAAAAATGTTAAATTTTTTAAACTGGAATTAATATCTCTATAAAAGTATAAAAGCTAGAAAGAGGACATGAGATGAAGAGAAAATTGCATATAAGAAAAAATGACATCCATATATTTGATATAATTATTGTGTATAGAGAATTTAAGTTGAATTTTGAGAAAAGAAGAAAAAAAAAAAAACAAAGGATAAGTTCCAAAAGCTGAAAGTAGAGTCCACCTATGATTATTACAACTCAGCTTGGCCTCCACCTCACACATAGATTAGATATATACACTTGCTCTTGTCCTTTGCTATTACTTTCTATTTTTTCAACACTTGTCTCTTCCTTCTATACCACGTTTATATTCCTATTAGCTTCATCTTCATATCCTTCCATCCACCGGGTCATGTCATGATTATGCATTCTCACATGGGTCGCCACAACAATAACCACCAGCACCACTCACAACACGAAAACACAGATAATAGTAATAATTATTATTCACAAAGAAATTTTTTTTTTTTGAAATAAATGGAGTGGAACGGTAAGGTAAGACTAGCGATCAAGCGAAGTCAGCGTGTTTTTCCTTTTCTACCCCTAAACGAACCCCGTAATACCCAACGTACCACTGCACGAACTTTCTGAGACCGGTGGCGAGGTCCGTCGTCGGCTTGTACCCGAAGTCCCTACACGCCAAACTCACGTTAGCATGCGTGAACGGAACGTCACCGTTTCGCGGCATTTTGATCACGTGCTTGTTCGCCTTCGCCTTCAGCAATGTTTCCAATATGGAGACGAGTTTTCCCACCGGCACCGGCGAGGTGTTGCCTAGATTGTAAACTCTGAGCTGCGCGGGGCCGCGCTTTCTGCCGCCGCTTCCGGTGCTCTTCTCGGCCGTGTCGAGCGCGCCAAGGCATCCCTTAACGACGTCGTCGATGTAAGTGAAGTCACGCGCGACTTCCCTTTGGTCCTGCGTTTGGTACACGTCAATGGGCTTGGCTTGGAGGATGGATTTGGTGAAGAAGAAGTAAGCCATGTCGGGCCTGCCCCAGGGCCCGTAAACGGTGAAGAAGCGCAATCCGGTGAGGGAGAGTCCATAGATGTGGTTGTAGGTGTGGGCGATTGACTCGCCGGCTTTTTTGGTGGCCGCGTAGAGGCTGGCGGGCTGATCCGTGCGGTGGAGTTCGGAGAATGGGTTTTGGGTGTTGAGCCCATAGACGGAGCTGGAAGAGGCCCAAACGATAGCGGGCTGGGGGTTGGCGTTTTTGGAAGCTTCTAGAAGGTTGACGAATCCGGCGATGTTGGATGCCACGTAGGACTGGGGGTTCTGCATGGCGTAGCGGACGCCAGCCTGGGCTGCCAGGTGGAGGACGTGGGAGAAGGAAACGACGTCGAAGAGTTTGGCTAGCAACGACGCGTCGTTTAGGTCTCCTTCGATGATGAGGATTCGGTGTCTGGAGAGGAGGTGTTGGCGGGCGCGTTTTAATGAGGGGTCGTAGTAGGAGTTGAAGTTGTCCAGGCCAAGGACGCCGTCGCCGCGCTTCTTGAGAGCGAGGGAGCAGTGGGAGCCGATGAAGCCAGCGGCGCCGGTGACCAGAACGGACATGCCGTTGGGGTGGTGAGGTAAGGCGGAGTGGCGGAGCTGATTCTCCCATGCGACGCCGTGAAAGACAGAGGAGAGGAGGTGGTGGTGGGTGGAGAGGGTGTATAGGGAAACGAAGAGGAGGAGGAAGATGATGGAGGATGTCTTAAGGAGTTTAGTTGTGTTTAGTCTGCGGAGGTAGCTGTTGTAACGCACCAGCTTTATGGTTTTGCTGGTGTCCGGTGAAGAAGCCATGTTTTGAGGTTTGTTGGATATGCTATTACTGCTTTTGTAGGAATAACATGGGATCGATCAGCTGTAGCTGCGATAAGTAATGGGCGTCACAACATTCTTATAAAGGAAAGGGGGAAACCAGAGGGAGGAGCTTGAGAGAAACCTTCGTACTTGTCGGAGACCACTTTTTTTTTTTTTTTTTTTTTCTCTTTATTTCTTCTCAATCTCTACCACACACGGACACAATTAACCCTTTGTTTGTTAAATCTCAAATATTTAGCAAGAGAAATGAAATATTAAGAAATAAACTTTTTTTTTCTTTCTTTTGTCAGTTTGTTATTAATAAAATATTGCTCAAATTTTTATAATATTTGTGGGATCTACACAGGTTTTTTTTTTAACTTTTGAAATATAAACAAAGTCAAAGAAATGAGCAGTAAACTGTTTAATCGCAAGTTTTATACTAACATTTTTCTTTTATATATAACTGATTATATATATTTTATGTATATATAAAATCGGTTATGTATATTAATAATAATAATAATAATTAAAAAATAAATATTAAAATAAAAATATTTAATAATAATAATAAAATATTTAATAACAAAAATAAGTAATAATAATAAATCAATAAAAATAAAAAAAAATATTTTTATTTAATATTAATTTTTTTATTTTTTATCTACCAAATAACTTTAATTCAAATATTTTCTTTTTTTTATTATATTTTTCTTTAATCAAACAACCTTTATTTTTGTTCTTTTTTTCATTTATTTTTCTCTTTTTCTTACTGTCTTATTTCTTTCTTCCTCTATTTTTTCTCCTTTTATCTATGTTATTTCAATTACAGTTGAAAAAGCAAAATTTGATTCAACTTAATTTTATAAATTTAAAATTAGTTAAAAAATAAGTTTACTATAACTGGATTTATGTTTGCAGTTTCTCACATTCAATAGAAAAGTAAGAGTAAAGTAGCTTTGAAATATACTTCAATTCAGATAAAAGTCATAATGGACTTAACTAAAACAATAATTTATCAAACACGTTTGCAATTTTCTACGAGGGTTAAATTTCAATTTGGGTGTTAAAACACTAAATTAAATGATAGTAGAAATTGAACTTGTGGTTTCATTTTGACTTTATTTCAATTTTGACGAAAAAAATCGCTTTAATTAAAAACATGTTTAATTTTAGATTCCGGAATGAAAACTCTCTCTCCCATCCTATTACATATATTTTTAATTTTAAATTAAATTATTATTTATTTTATATATAATTTTTTTATTATATTATATATAATATAATTATTAATTATGTTCATACTTTTTTTATAATTATTGAAAATATAAATTAACTATTTTAATAATTAAATAATAAAATTATAATTATACACTTATCTAGAAACATACTTTAATTCTTAAATATTTTTAAATTTTTTATTATTTATCAATTTATATACATACAACCATGCACACACATTTATAATTTATTTTAAATATATGAATAAAATTAATTTTAAAAAATGTAAGATAAATTTTCTTTAAATTTTTCTAAATTTAATAAAATTCAATGTGAATGAGATTAAACTTAATTTTTTGTCTTCATCTTTTTATAAACTCAAATTTGAATTAGTTATGATTTTAGTGAAACCAAAGAAAGAAAAAGCTAAATCAACTCTTGTCCGTCCATTGCATTTCTAAACTAAACACACTTACAATAGTGGTATATATTTATGTAAGTTAATTATTAAGTTACTTGATACATAATGACGGATGGATTCTAAATCAAGATTAGTTTATTTAAAAAAATAAAAAATAAAAGACAAAAGATTTAAATATATAAAATTATAAGAAGCAAAATGTATACCTATAAGATATTTATGTGTGATTTTTTTAAAATAAAAGGGGTGCATATGCACCGAGTGAAATGAACGTAAATTCGTCCCTCTTGATACATATATTTGAAATTCATATCTACTTTCTTCTTAATTTTTAATATTAACTGTTATGGATTTTTAATATTAGCAAATCGATTTTTAAACTTATAAATTATATATTTTATGTCCAATAACCATGTATATAATTTTATTAACACGGTGCATTATATAATATGATGTAGTATACAAAGTTGGTTCAAAATCTATACGTATTACTCAGTATACAAATGATAAACAAAATTTGTTGTGTGAAATAATTATTTTCTTTTAACATATTGTACTATATAGATATTGCGTGAATACACTTTGATCCAATGCGCGACATAAAGCCTGATTACCATTCTCTTTTAAGTTTTTGTGAGATTGTAACGTGTTATGATTATTGACAAAGATGACTTTTTCTAGAGTTTATGTTTATGGCTGTCTATAACCTTGATAACCGATAATCATTAAGTCTAAATTGTTTTCATATTATTATTATTATTAAGTAATTAAATTTCATTGTAAGCATCTTAATTAATTAAATAATAATCATTTTGTTTTTTATACTATAAATTTGACTCTTTACTCTTACTTAAATTTGAATTTTTTTAATTTAGGACCATAGGTATTTTTATTTTTAGAGGAGACTGTCCTGATAAAAATCTGCATTGTATCCTTAATTAAGACTTTATTTAAGGAGAACAAAATATGAATCACTTAAATCAATCATTCATTTGTACGTAAGGATATTATTTTTCTTGTTATACATGATTTCACTGTTATTTGACATTTATTTTTAAAAAATAATTAATTCATTATTTTCAAATTTTCTTTTTATGTTGAACTTTATTTTTTAATATTAAAATTTTCTTTTATGTTAAAGATTTCAACTTCTCTAATTTTTAAATTTAACTATCTTTAAAACTTTTTAAATTAACACTTCCTTCTTTGTCTTAAATGTGAATATTTTTAAAATTATGAATATTATTTTTTTTATTTATCTTTAACAATTATTAGAATATAAATGTGGATGTAAAATTTCATTTGAAGAAGAGACAAGACAAGTACATTAGAATATTAATGTGAAAGAGACATACTTGAGGGAGGGATAATAAATGTGAATATAAAATTTTATATTAAATAAAAATTAACATGTTGAACAATACATAAATAAAGATGATTCATAAAATATAAAATTTTAAAATTTTAAATTAAAAATAATGTCAAATTTATTTGTATAATTTATTTTAAAGTCATTTATATTTTTTTCGCTATTTGTCTTCTTCAGATACACAACAATTCAAGTTAACATTATTGAATAAAGCTTCAACTCTTGCACTCTCTTAATTTTCTTCCTCTTTCATTTGCATCATTAACAATTATCGTATTTATATTTATTTTTTTTTCTTTCTTTCTCTAAATGTAAATTAACTTTAAGTTTGTCTATTGATGATACTTTTAGAGATTGTTGTTATTGCTTCTCGATAATTGGTTGGGTTTGATTATGACTTAATACCTTGAACCTGTCACCCGTGACTATATTCCTTTCCAACTATGCTACATTATCTTATACGTTATATTTCTTTGAAGATTAAAAAAAAATTAGGATTGCTAGCAGGTCTATAATATATATATATTAATATTTTTTATTAATTAAAATTTATTGAAAATTATATGAATAAAATTTATAAAAGACATGCACGTAAGAGATTATGTGTTAGAATTTCTCAAATATGAAGTTTATATGTACGAAGTTTAGTTTGGAGTCGTTATATTTCAAATTCTACTATAAGGATGCTTGAGATATATATGTTTCTTTACACAATCTTTGGGTGTCTAAGTTTTCTGCCTTTAAACTTTTCAGTAACCCTTCATTACGTAAACTTGAATACATTGTCGATCTAATAATGTTGGTGCGTAATCTTGGTCGTTGTATCTTACCACTTTGCTTTGTACTGTTCCTTTATCACTGTTTGCACTCTTATTTGAGGTAAATCTGTTGGCATCTAAAAGATCGGTACCTTTGCTGTTTATTTTCTCATTAATCAACAAACGAAACCGAAGCAGAGTTCATATCATGGTTTACATAAAAAATCATTTGAGATACACATTCCTCAGTCCAATATTTCCTGTTTACATAAAAAGTCACCATTCCATATTCGAACAATTACCTCCCAAAAATCAAATAATTGTCATTTGAGAGCTGCATTATATTAATATATAGAGTTGAATGGTTATATACTCATAATATAAAATAGGTTTATAGTATTATTATTTAATTATAAATCATTGTTAATATAATTTTTAAAATAATTATTATAAAAATTAATAAAATTGTTATATATATATATATAACAGTGTTATTGTAATTTCATTAATTTTATAAAACTAAATCTCATTAATTTCATAAAAATAATTTT
>JAMLFT010003203.1:0-22742 GCA_026544285.1 Pachyrhizus erosus | reverse complement strand
TATATATAGTGATAATCAATAATATTATAACACTGTTAATCATTTGTAGAATAAAGTTAATCATATTTATATATATAGTTAATAATATATAATGATATATGATGTAATTAATCATTTATAAAATAAAATTAATTATATTTATACATATTAGGATAAGAAAGTATGTTTCTCTAAATTTTTTAAATAAAATAAAAGTAGAGAAAAGAAAGAATGATCAGAAATTAAAAGAGTAATAGGTAATAAAACAATTTTAAAAAGAATAATAAAAGTTTAAAAAGTGATTTAAAAGTAAAACTATTTTATAAATTATGTACGGTAAATGAAAATATTTTCTTTATTATTGGTATTAGTACATTCACACATGTACATTTATCATTTTCCTGCATAAATATTATAAAGAAAGTATATATTACATGAAGTATGAAGTTTGAGCTGACAGTTACATAAAAAATTATATAAAAAGGGGAATTGAACCCGACGTGAATCGAACACGCAACCTTCTGATCTGGAGTCAGACGCGCTACCATTGCGCCACGGATCCACAGTTATTACTTCCAATTAAAAGATAATAATTATTTTAAAATCTTTATGTTTCCCTGACTTTTGGTTAGAAATTAGGATGGGAAAGCAAGCGAAATTCCAAATTCGTTTAGAAGATTTGCTATAGAATATTATGTTACCCTTTCGTAACATTAAAAATTTACCTTAACTTTTTTAAATTATAAAAATATATTTAAAATATTGTGAAAAAAAAACCTTATTAGAAGTTCTTGGTTAGATTTTTAGATAAAATTTAATTATCAACAAAATATTTTACACTTGTGATGTAATAAGTCAACTTATCACTTTTAGTCATTTATTTGTTTATTTTAAATTTTAGATTAAATATATTTTTAGTTCTTAAAAATATAAAAAAGTTTATTTTTAATTTTTCTAATTTTAATTATCAATTTTCGTTTATCATTTTATAAAATATATCCAAAATAAATTAATCTAAAATAAATAATGAACTAATTCACTATCAATTAAACATGATAAAGAAAAATAAGAAAATAAGACAATCTTATTAGAATAAGGGTTAATATGATTAAAATCAACATTAAAATGATCAAAGTCATTAAAAAAATCTATAATTAAATTCACTATCGATAATTTTTATAAAATAAAAGATAAAAAATTGACAATTTAAAATAAAAAAATTAAAAATAATTTTTTAAAAATTTAAAAAGACTAAAAACATATTTAATTATTAAATTTTTTTAAAATTATTAATATATTTAAAAAAAAATATAAACAAAAACTTTTTAAAATTTAAATAGAATAAGTTCATTTTCATCCTAATTAAATCATAGTTAAACATAAAAAAAATACAAAAATCTATATTTATAACTTGTTTTGACATGTCCAACTTTAACACACTAGCATATAAAAAAAATACATAAACAATACACAAGCCAACAATTTTCAAATTCTAATAATATTAATCTTTATGGGCTTTAGTGTTATACAATCATTTCTTTTCTTATCCTTATTCTTTTATATTTGGACGATTTATTAACATTTTATTCTCAATAAACAACAAAAAATTCATGGTACATAATCTATTTGAGTAGCTAGAGCAATAGCCTAATAATGGTTCTTGTCAATTCACCACATCACACATACCATTGTTCTCCTTGGTGAGTAGGGAATACCCATTGAAGGTTTTTTTAGAACAAGTGGTCTCAACAATTGAATCGCTTGATCCATCATCTTGTGCAAACTTAGGGTCTTCTAGTTTCAAAGCTTGAGTGACTTTTTGTTGGTACATTGCCTTTCAAAATCACTTTGTAGTTATTAGCATATGAACTTAAGGCTCTTTTTCTCCCACCTCCTTCATAAGTTGGTTGATTTTCTACAACACTTCATTTGCTCTAGTTTTTATCCCATCAACTATGATTGTAGTGTCAGCCCTGTGGCATTAGTATTAAGGCCACGAGTATATGCTTTAAGAAGTTGAACAAAAAGATGAAGATTGGTATTTGCTTGTAGGTTTCTCTTATGAGTTTAATATTTTTTTGCCATGACACTTGGTAGTAACGTGCCAACATTGAAATTATAGCATTAACAAGAATGCACTTCAAGACTAGTATATTTATTTGCTGTAAAAAGAAAACAAAAAAAGTTTAGTATCTATGTTAGAACAAGATGAATTGTAGAAGCCTTCAAAATTAAAGTAGGGTGAACTAAAAGTGAAATCAAGTACACTTGTGTTGTGTGAAACTTGTTATTCTTCAAGCATTGAATAAAGAATTTGCTTGCAAATCATCAATTACAATACATAATTGGGCAAGTAAATGATATTGTTAATAAAATTCAGTAACACATGAGAAAATAATTAATTATACTATTAAGTATTAAATACTATTATTAAGGATATTTTTTTCAAACAATCAAAGATATCATTATTGAATTAAAAAGTATAATTTTTTTTTACAAGTTTAATTAATTTTTTTTGTTACACAAACTATATTAATATAAGTAATAATATTGTTTAATCATCAAAATTAATATTATTTTGATAAATAATTAATTCCATTATTTTATAATTTTTTTAAGTAAATTTATCACAAAAGTTAGTTGAAGCTTATAAATTAGTTTAAAAGGTAGAAGTTTATAAATTAATTAATTGAATTAAAAATATTTGATAAAATTAGTTAATAAATTAATTGATAAATGTAAAATGACGTAAAAGACTAAAATTAATTATTTGATTAAGAAAGATAAAAAAAGGATTTCCAATAAATTAATAAAAAAAAATTAATAATTGATAAGATAACTTATTTTTATAAAGTATTTGAAATAACTTATAAAAATAAGTCATAAGCTACTAAAATAAGTTAGCATATTAAACTAAACTTATTTGGTTAAACTAACTTATAAGCTAATCAAATAAGCCTATAAGATCTTTAAGTGTTTTACCAAACATATTCTAAATATATTACAAATTTATCAAAGTTAATAATATTTTAAAAATATCAACAATTATTACATTTGTTTTAAAATGTCTTCCACTTTTAATTTTTTTGGTTTTGATTTTTAACATTTAACATAACAATAATAAATTAAATATAGCTAATATATTATTCTCATATTTTAATTATAAATATTTTAAAACCAATAGAGTATTTGAAATAAAGTTTTAATTTCATGAAACTAATATTCTACTCACGCTAAGCATGAAAATATTTTATATTTAATAAATTATTAGCAACTTTTGTTTTATATTTATGAAATCAAATTCAAAACATTTAGATTGATATGACTCAATTCAAATCTTTAATAGTTAAAATTCAATAAAATTATACTAATTGATTAAATTTTTATAAGAGGAAACATTACCTTTATTTAATTTTAAAAGAGTTATTTTTTATTTTTATCTTTCATCCTCTTGAAATTTAATTATTAAGATTATTTACTCAATACAACCATTAAATTTCAATAAAATGAACAGTAAGGATGAAGAGTAATTCTCTTAAAATTATTATAGGTAAGGTTGAAAAGGAATTGAGCTAAACTAATTTCTATTCAACTCAATTTGATAAGAAATGGTTCAACTTAAAATTCAATCGAGTTTGATATGAACTTTTATTTTACTTGAGTAACCTTTAGTTGATTTAAGTTAAATTTTATTCAAGCTCTTAGCAATACTTGATGGATTGATTCAATATCTATAATTCACATTGCTAATAATAATATGTAGGGCTTTCTAAACCTGCAAAATCTAATGGAAAGTAAACAAAGCATTTATTCGGGAAATCGAATGAGTTCACATGTTGAAATTATACATACGAATATCTATGACCTTTTCCCACATCTTGTTTAAATGGTAAAAAATATTTTCTTTCATTTATCAATGACCACCAAAGATTTATGTATCTCTATCTTCTATGTGAAAAATCCAAAGCACTTGATGCTTTTAAAGTTTTCAAAGCCGAAGTAGAGAAACAAAAGGAAAAAAAATAAAGATCGTAAGATTTGATAAAGATGGGAGATATTATGGTAAGTCGCAAAAAAAGGGACAATAAGTTAGTCCATTTGCAAAGTTTCTTCAAGAAGAGAGTGTTGTTACCCAATACACCATGGTAGGTACACCACAACAAATTAGTGTTGTCAAAAAAATATATCACACACTTATGGAAATAGTTTGAAACATAATTAGTATCACAAAAGTATTACCTATGTCTTTATGGAGTGAAACTTTGAAAACAATTGGGTATAAATTAAATAGGGTACCATTTAAGGTCATTCCAAAAACAACCTTTGAAATTTGGTATGGATGAAAACCTAGTTTGAGACATTTACACGTATGGGGTTGTTTAGTTAAAGTTAGGATTTATAATCCAAACATTGGGAAATTAGACTCAAGACCACTAGTGAATATTTCATTGGATGCCAATTAACTCCAAAGGGTTTAGGTTTTATTGTCTTTCTCATACTCCATAAATAGTTGAAGCTAGAAATGTAAAGTTTCTTAAAGATCATGAAGTTAGTGGGAGTTGAAATACTCAACATGTGGAATTTGAGGAAATAACAAAGCCACCTATGAAAGGAATATAGTTGGTTGATATTCAAAATAATTAACATGATATTATTGAACATCAACCAACTCGTCAAGAACTACATGTTGACGATATACCACATGAGGAACCCATTAACATGGAACCTATTGATTAAGAACCAATAGGAATAAGATCTATCATAAATAGAAAGACATCAATTTTTAGTGACTATATTGTGTACCTTTAAGAATACAAATTTGATATTGGACTTAAGGATGATCCAACTATGTTTTCACAAGCCATGAGTATAGATGATTCTAAATTATGGTATGAAGCCATGAAAGAAGAAACAGAATCTATGGCTAAAAATCAAGCTTGGGATCTAGTAGAATTACCAAAGAGAGTCTTTACAATAAGTTGTAAATGGGTTTTTAAAACTAAAAGAGACTCAAAGGTAATGTCGAAAGATATAAAGCTAAACTTGTAGCCAAAGGCTTTACCCAAAAAGAGGGTATTGATTATCATGAAACTTTTTCTCCAGTATTCAAAAAGGATTCAAAAAGGATTCATTTAGGATAATCATGGCCTTAGTAGCTCATTTTGATCTAAAATTACATCAAATGGATGTGAAAACAACATTCTTAAATGGGAATTTAGAAGAAGTGTACATAGCTCAACCTATAGGGTTTGAAAAGCGAAAAAGGTAGTCACTTAGCTTGCAAGCTTAGAAGATCTATATATGAGCTAAAACAAGCATTACACCAATGATGTATAAAGCTTTATAATATGGTCTCCAAATAAGGATTTAAGGAAAATATTGTAGACCAATGACTATACCTTAAAGTTAGTGGAAGTAAGTTTATTTTCTTAGTCCTATATGTAGATGACATTTTACTTTTAAGTAGTGACTTAAGTCTTTTGTATGATACTAAATTTTTCCTTTAACAAAACTTTGATATGAAGGATATAGGTGAAGTTTTTTATGTCATTGATATAGAAATTCATATAGACAGATCTTTAAGGACATTGAGATTATCTCAAAATGCCTACATAGAAAAAGTTTTGAAGAGATTTAATGCGCAAAATTGTTCATCAATTACTACATCTATAATTAAAGGAAAAAAATTTAGTTTCACTTAAAGTCCTTAAACAACATTGGAACAAGAAAAGATGGAAATAATTTTTTATGTTTCAATAATAGGAAGTCTCATGTGTGCTCAAGCCAACACTAGGCTTGATATTGCCTTTGCAATAGGAATGCTGGGAAGATATCAAAGTAATTTAGGCATGAAACATTGGAAGGCATCAAAGAGGGTTAAGAGATACCTTCAAGGAACCAAGAATTATAAGTTGACATGCAAACATTTTGATGATTTAGAATTAAAAAGATACATAGATTTAGATCTTTATGGATGCATAGACTTTAAAAAGTCCATTTTGGGCTATTTATTCCTTTTAGTTGAAGGTGCTATCTCTTGGAGTCGCAAAAAGCAAACAATTTTTGCATCATCCACTACAGAAGTAGAATTCATAGGTTACTATGAAGCTACATCACTGGCTAAATGATTGAAGAACTTTGTTTTTGGTCTTAACATTGTAAACTCTATTGGAAGACCATTGAAAATATTTTACAATAATTTAGCAGCATTATTCTTCTCAAAGAATAATAAGAGTGAAAGTCAAAGTAAGCATATAGATATTAAGTTTCTAGTTGTTAGAGAAAACATCAAGAGAGAATTAATCTTTATAAAGGACATAGACATGGAATCTATTATTGTTGATCCATTAACAAAATGATTGTCAACTAAAGTGTTTCATAATCATGTAATTCATATAGGTCTTACTAGTTTATAATAATGTTTATCTTTATTATATTACAGTGTGCACATTAAGTTAGTCATGAAAAGATTCAAATTGAATCAATAAAGTTAGGACTATATATTTCACTAAGAAAGAGTTACATATTGTAATACATGGAAGGAAATGTTTAATTTAAAATATGACTATCATGATTCATGTGTAACTATTTTTTAGTGACAATATCAAGTTTAAGTTGACAAGTTATGATCATATTTGGTTGTCAAAATAAAGATTATCATTAATAATGTACGAGCTAAGGGAGAGAATGTTAGATTATAAATGTATGTAGCTCATAATCAAGAAAATAATGTAGCTATTACAAGTTTTTATTTTGCATTATTGACTTTTAATGGAAGAGCCAAATTAAAGAAATAGTTACATTTTTGAGTTTTGTTAAGGGATCTCTTGTCTATATAAAGTCTATAATGCTTCATTGATTCACAGACCTTCAAAAAGGCTAAGATTAGAAGATCTTTCCTATTCTCTTTCTTTGTTATATGAGTTGAATTAAGAGTTTTGAGTGTTTGTTTTCTTTGCTTGCTTGTAATAATAATGACTTCAAATGAATGTACGTAAATGAACATATGTTTTTGCATTTATATTTTTATAATTTTATGTTAAGAGTATTTTTATTCTTATAATGTATTAAGAACCAATAACAAAAATAATAAATATATTTTTATATTCATCATAAGAGGTCTAACATTTTGATCATATATATAATATAATTTAGATATAGATAAAAATAAATTTAAAAACATTTAAAAAATAATAATTTATTTGAACCTTATAACAAGCATTTTAAACTTTTGATTTGGAAAAGTTTCAAAATCTTATGTAATTCATAAAAGATTATAATACTATTTAACTTCTACATATTTAATTATTTGTATTAAATTTTTCTCAAATTAAATAAAACTAAAATAATTAAACTTTAAATAGATGACTAGTTAAAAAGTGAAAAAATATTGATTTAATTTGATAAAAAAATATTAAAAATACATGTATTACAAAATAAAAAAAATGACATTATGTAAAACAAAAAATACTCCTTTCAGTCTTTATTATAAGAAAAACATAATTTTACACTAATTAAAAAATGAGTTGACATTATTTAATTTTATTAATTTCACTTAAAAAATAATTTTTTAAAATAATTTTTATTAAAACTTATACCAAGAATAAAAAATAATTAAAAATAAAATCTTAATTAAATGAAAAATATTTTAGATATTATCTCATTAAATATACTAAAATGAGTTAAAAATTATTTATATTTCAGATAAAAATATATTAAAAAAATTATTTATATTTGAGACGGAAATAATATGTATTATGTCACATTCACCTTCTTTCAGAATATTTTACATAGTTTGAATATCAGCTTAAGTGAGGTAAAAAATAAATTGTTTATATAAAGAAAAAGAAAACAGAAATTGAACCTGACGTGAATCGAACACGCAACCTTCTGATCTGGAGTCAGACGCGCTACCATTGCGCCACAGATCCACAACTGATATAGCATCCTCAATTAAATTATTTATATAAAAACTTTATAAACTGCTACTGAATACTACATATCTGGGTAGCAATTTTGTTTTACGTTATAAAAAAGCTTAAATTATATGCTTATAAAAATGAGATGGGTTCCTTGTTTGCATTATCAAACGCTCTAACTCGTAACTTTATATTTGATGGAAAGAGACATGGACATGATCCCAAAACATTATTTCAAGACAGGTGTGTTTCTTTATGTGTCATCATAAAATGAGCTTCATATACGGGAAAATGTACAAGTTAATTTTTGAGAAATTTTACCAGGATGTATGATTCTTTGACAATTCATGAAGATATGGCAGAAAACAAGCACTACATATGGCTTAGGATTATGATGCATGATGCAATGAGTACAGCAAGGCCCTATCGTAAAATACAACAATGGATCTGTATGACACATGTCTAATCACCACACTCATGCTAGATACATATAATGCATTTACAATAAAGCAACCATGTAAATCTCTGTAACATCCTGTTGCAGGCTTTCACCTAAGGTCTTTATCTCCAAATCACAAAAGTTAAATAGTCACCTACGCTTCACTTGATTCCCATGCAGTGAGCATAAAAGTTATTGTGCTATACCCTACCACTTCATGCCACATTCGCATGTTTGCCTCGGTTAAATACGCCTACTACCATGCGAGCCAACTTACCACGATCCATATGATTAATTCTCATATTTATAATGGGTAAACCTTTAGAGTTTAACAAGTGAATTGAAAATTAATTCTAATCAGTAATGGACAAAATGGTTATATGCCAAAATTACTTTTTATCTCTTATTTTGATACTTGTTCTACCAGTTTTCGTTAGATTTAGGTTGAAATGTAAAAAAAATGTAATACAATAACTTGAATAATTAGGATAACTGAAATAAATCAAATAATAACTCAAATAATACATTAAACCATTACAATAGTTTAAAGGATATATAATTTATATAGAGAGAAATCAAATCAAGAAAAAATAAATAAATTAAGAATCTAACTAAACAATAAAGTATATAGTGTGACCATTCAAGAGAATTTCATATTACTAACATGTTAATTAAATAAATCTTTTTTTAACCTTTATAAAATAAGAATTGATCAAAGACACTGGTAGGTGACTTTTGCATAATATTTTGATAGCAAATAAATATGTGGATAAGACAAGAAAAAAAAATGTATATTCTTTAAGGCATATGACTTGATCTTTTAGAACTTTCTATACTACACGTATAGGAGATTAAGTTTTGAAAAAAATGTGGATACTTTAAGTGAAGGGTTGCTTGGAGTCAGTCAATTTTGGTAAATGGAAGTCCTATACAAAAATTTAAAATTAAAAGAGGATTGAAATAAAGGGATCCTTTGACACCTTTCTTATTTATTATTATAGTGGAAGGTTTAAACGGTATGATGAGAGAGGCTATATCCAAAAGGCTTTATTCAAGTCTTGTTGGAAAGAAAAAATGCAGATAAATCTTTTATAATATGCAGATGATACCTTTTTTTTATTAGAGAGGCATCTCTTAATAATATTATGGTTATCAAGAGTGCGTTGAGATATTTTGAATTATTTTTAGATTGAAAGTGAACTTCTTCAAAAGTGAATTTGGAGTTATTGGATTGAATTTAGTAGAAGTAGAGCGATTTGTCAATTTGTTAAATTACAAAATTTTAACTTTCCCTTTTATCTACCTTGGAATGTTTATTAGGACTAATCCAAGAAAGGAGGAGACTTGCTTGTCTATTATTAGAAAATTGTCATCAAAGTTTGCAGCTTGGAAACATAGGTTGCTTTCAATTGCGGGACGAGCGTGCCTCATCAATTCGGTTCTATCATTATTACCTCTATTCTATTTATCATTCTTTAAATTACCTTTGGGGGAGACTAGGAAGATTCAGAAAATTCAAAAATATATATATATATATATATATATATATGTAGGAGGGGGCGTGGATCAAAAGAGGAAAAATACATTGGGTTACTTGGGAGACAATTTGCAGGAAAAAAAGACATGGAGGTTTGGGAGTTAAAAATATTGTTACTTTTAATCAAGCACTTTTGTCTAAGTGGAGATGATTTCTATTTCATACCATAATTCTTTATGGGGGGACATTTTAATGTCCAAATATGGTGGCTGGAGAGGAATGCTGAAAGAAAGTCTTGATAGATCTTCGTCAATATGGTGGAGGGATCTCTGTGGCATTTGTGGTGGCAGTAACACGACACGATGGTTTGATAAATTGTGCAGATGGAAGGTGGGAAATGGTAAAAGTATTAAGTTTTGGACAGATTGTTGGGCCGATGAAGAGTCCTTGACAAACACATTTCCAAGACTTTTGTGAACTTCGAACAAAAAGATTATTCTCTTTGTGAAGTTGGATTTTGTCATAATGGAGTATGGTGCTGGGAATTTAGGTGGCATCACGGTTGGTTTGAATGGGAGCGAGAAGCAATAAACAAATTTAATACTCTGCTGACAATTATGAGGATAAAAGAGGAAGATGTTGATGGGTGGAGGTGGCTGGTGAAACAGGATGAAGTGTTTTCCGTTGCTTCTGCATATAAGGCTTTGTTTGGTTATCTGATCGACCTTGAGGAAGAGACAATTTTTTCATAGATTTGGGATCTCAAGACTCCGCCAAAAGTCAAGATTATGATATGGAGGGTTATGCTAAATAAACTACCTACAAAAGATAATTTTCAAGTGAGGAATGCCTTACCTATAACAAATGATTTGTTGTGCTCATTTCGTCATATGGAAGACGAAAACTTGTCACATATCCTCTTTTCGTACAGGTTCATTGATGTTATTTGGAAAGAATGTTATTTTTGGTTGGGAGTGTCTATAGCTCTCCCCCATACACCAGGCAAACATTTTTGGCTACACAGCTAAACAAAATAGGGAGAAATAGTGGGTTTTGTGGGCAGTTGTGGTATGAAACATCTGGATATGCAGGAATAATTGTGTTTTTAATTCTGGATCATTTAACAAATGTTCTGTCATGCACAACTTTGTGTTTTCTGCTTGGTCCTAGTTAAAAGGGTACATGGATTCTTTCTCTTATATAGTTAACCAATGTTTTCTTGCGCCTGGAAATTATTTCTCTTGAATGTTATCAGCCTTGTTATGCAGCTAAGCAATCATTCTCAGGATTCAGCTGCAGGTTTTAGATTTGTGTTTTAGATCATGGACGATACGAAGGAGAATACCAAATATATATTTTGTATCCAATATTTTTATGATGTGCGGATTATAGAGTAAGGTTTGGAGCAGTAGAGCAGGGTTTAGTTATATAAGGAAAGTAGTATATAGCACAGTTCTTCTACTTGGTACCTTCGCTACTGCTGTTCATATTTTTGGTTGGGTATGTCTTATACCCTTCATATATATTACATATTTATTTGCTGATAAAAGAAAAACTAAGGATTATTGACGCAAAAACACGTAAAAATTGTTTATCAATTCATTCTGAGCTATTATTGATTTGTCTTAAAATATTATGTACCTTAAAATATTATGCCAAAACAAACAAGAGGTATCTTTTCAAAAATATTATGTCTAACTCTATTGTTTGAAAGGTAAAGTGAAGTTTATTCGCTTTACACGTCGATCGCAAACTCTACCATTTTTGACTTCTCAAATATTTCTTCTATCTACTGCAAGACAAAATATCATTCGGCTGATACTATACTATGTATACCTATGCTCCTATACTGAAGTTAGAAGCCAAAAAAATAAAAGGGAAAAAGAATATAAAGGTCTATAGTACATACATCAAGCTGGCAGATAAATCAAAATAAAATATATCTAGCCACTAGAACTTAGGCATCCGGCCTCTCCACTAGGTGACATATGCCCAACAAGGCAATATGGAAGATGTTGAATTCCTTTTTCAGCAACGACTGGGTTCCTTTTCATGTCATCAATTGTTTTCCAGTAAGCTTTTCTACACTTTACAGCCCCATTGTCAATGTATTCTTAGGCAGTTGAGAAGCTAACAGGATGGACAGCTCAATCCTTCCAGGAGAACCTTCGTAGCCATTGTTGATGATCTTCAAGAACTCTCCCTTAACCAAACCAATATCCATTAAGTTTTTCTTACTAGGTTGCAAACCCCAGTAAAAAACTACATTTGGCTCCATTTTCTCATTGTCAACATATTCTGTAGGGTTAGGGTCACAAAATCCTTGAATACTCTCCAGCTGCAGCAAACATAACCAAACGAGGAAATGATAATAGAATATATAGAAAGATAATAAATTTATAACATGATTCATGATCATGAGTGAGGTTCCCAAAAGTAACATCAAAATTAACATCAGAGGATATTTTTACTGCATTCATATTTGTGTCAAATCCATACAAGTAACTTTAATATACTTATACTTTAAATGAAAGAGTCATGTTAAATAATAGTAAAATATTAGATAAATACCGAAGCTCCTCTGGTGTTATTGCCGTAATTACAATTAATGACATGAATCATTGTCAATTTTTCTATACTTACCCACAAATCTTTAATGTCAAACTAAATACAACTATAAGAGACAGATAGATTTACCATTTGAGCTACTTACAATTATAAGAAGACCTCGAAAGCGTGACTTGACCCAACCAACCCAATTTTCAAGTGCAAAATTATTAGGAGAAGAGAGGTAAATCTTGACAAATTGGGAGTATCTTTTTGTGTATGGAAAAGGCTCAAATACATTGTCCCAAATGAAATCTGGCTTCCAAAGATCCTTCAATTCGACCAAATAAAGAACATAAGAAAGAGACTTAAAGGGCTAGTTCTTTTAATTAAGTACCAATAAAAATTATCAGGAATTAAAATAGGAGCATCAACTTCAATTATGGTTGTCCATGCAAAAGACAGTTTGATATACAGAGCATTATGATTAAGTCATTCTTGGATAAAAATATATAACAACACAGGTAAGTAAAATGTAAACCAAAAAGAGATCTTGTCACATTATGTCCACAAAGAAACTCAGTTCAATCTTTTATGTTTCATGCCTATGCACTTTCTACCCAATAAAAAATGAGAAAGAGGCTTACATAAATGGCTACTCTTTTTTTTTTTTAACTAAATAGTCATGGAAATAATCCGGAATTAAATATGAGCATCAACTTCAAGTATAGTAAACAAAAGAAAGTTTGATATAGGCATACTACTATCATTTTGCCCTTATGAATTTTACCATACAGACCATTATGATCAAGTCAACCTGAAAAAATGTATATAATAAGACAGGTAAGCATGTATATCAAAAGGAGACATCGGTTATGCAACACAACATACGCTTGTCATATTATGTCCACGAAGAAACTCAGTCCTGATCCGCGAGAAAGTGCTTCTAGTTATGTTTGTATGACAGTACTCATAAGGGCAGGATGGCAATAGGATAGGCATGAAGGACCGTCTTTCCATAGCATCTACAGTTGTTAGCAACATTCCTCCCTGTAGCATCACTGGAGTAGGCCAGGGCCAAAATGCAAATATTTGAAAGAAGTTCATAATTAAAGCATTTAAGGTGGCATCACGATGTCTTTGCAAAACATAGGCTGCAAGAACTGTCATATGAACTCCTCCCAAATAACCAAGCAACTGGAAAGGAAAATGTTACTTCACATTAACCATAAAACTTGAGTTCAAGCACAAAGTTATGAAACTAAACATTACTTAAAAGTACAAATGCGCTTACAGTTCCATAAACTCCTCGTCTTTTTGCCCATAGTTTAAGACATCGTAGCATGGATTGAAATTTCTGAAATACATGAGATTTGCATTAAAGAGATCACAATACACAAGAACATGAAGCAAAGCTAGATCAAGGACCCACCCAGTCCCCTACCCCAACATGAATGGAAATTGGAACCAAATAGAAAGGGAAGCTAAATCATCAACTTAAAGAATGTCAACAAAAATCATGACATTTCACGTCCACTGCATCATCGAGATAATTGTCCAATTGATTATGAATATGATTTTTTGTTTTACTGAGAAAAGAAATGATTGGTATGCATCTTACCTCAATATTAGGAACTAGATGGAGAATGTGTTTATTTGCACGTACCCCAGACAAACTTTTCCAGCTGGTGTCATCAATATTCCTCACAAAAAATGGATTTAATATGTCAACATTCTGTATTATAATTAACAGCATCAGTGAAGCAATTGGTTATTTAACAAGCCAAATTCAGAAAAATACTAAATAAAAAAAAAAAGTGTTATGGTTTAATGCATAATCCAAAAAGCCAATTACATTAATTTGATGACAAATGGAGCATAAATGTTCACAATTTCAAATGGTCTCCACACATGCAGTACTTCTAACGTTTTTTAATGTATTTTCATATTTTGAGAACTATACTATGTTTCCTCATACTGACCTCAGGAACATATAATACATTAAGCCGAGCATATGGAAGATCAATGGAAATCCCATCAAATTTAAACCGCATTAGAGGGACTTTTGCACTCTTGACACAGTGAATATCTGATACTTCAGGTCTCCTTTTAAGCATGTCATGCAATACAACAAAAAAGTCTTCCTGTACAGATTATATCTGTGAAAATTAAGACAAATGCTGCAGAGCCTAAAGGGAATCATAAACAAGAGAAACACAATTAACTTACTGCAATTGAAGCAAAGAAAGGAGCAACACACAAAGCATCAATGTCAGACTCTGAGCTGTGAGCCTAAACATTATTGAAAGTTTAAAAGGGAAAACAAGCATTACACATGTGAAAAAGTTTAACAGTCAAATAGTAAATTTAGAGAAAACCCATCTCGACAAATTCTGTAGCTCTAATCTTATAGACCAACAATAACCAAAGAGTACAGGAATAACTAAAAGGGGAGGCACTAACTCCAAGGCCATAAGATCCATAAGTCAATATTGTGGCAGAAGTAACAGCGATATGGTGCTTTGGTAGTTGATGCTGCCATGCAACCTTCTTAATCCATGTTGAGACTATCTACAAAGTGAATAATATGATAAATAAGGTAATAAAATAGAAATGCAAGATTTATAACTAATAGCAATACCATCCATCAAGATAGTACTGCAACGTGCATAAACAAATATTGTGATGCAAATCAAGTAAACTAAAATTGGACAAACAAACAAATACAGGGATTTGTAAACACGCTGTCAGAATGCAATCCTAAACACACACTTCTTTCTGACAAAACCCTGTTGAAGTATCTAGTAAGGACTATTGTCTTACACAAGAAACACCTTTCAGTCATGTGAATAAATCAAGAAAATGCAAATCCATCGATCTTTGACAAAAAAGAAATCCAAACAAAGAAGCAGCCTTCAAGGAAAACAAAGAATGCATCCAAACGACAACTCATGCATTAAAAAGAAACAAAAATTGAAAATGTCACAGCAAAAACCACAAGAAGTTAAGAACAAATAGGGGAATGTTGCACAAGAAAACCTGTTTTAGCTTTTGAATAACACTTTTCCTTTTCTCTTCTTCTTCTGAAGACGGAACAAGTCCTTCATCAGCCATAAACTGCACATAATAAAACCCAGACAGAAAAGTCATAAACCTCACATAATACTCAAATACCCCCAAAATAAAAAATTCAAAACCCATAAAAAAATTAAAAAAGGTTTACCTGAAGCAGAGAAATGGACCTTTGATTGTCCATTGTGAAGAAAAGTGATGGGTTGCTAGGTAACGGAAGCAGCACCGTGGACGGTGGCAGAAAAGGGTGAACGATCGGAATTGGTGACCAGTCCAAAACGACGTAACTTCGGATAGGGCGAGAAGTAGGAGAGTCAAATTCCATGCAAGTTGGCAAAAACCTTTCCCCGAAATCGCTAAACCCAAAAATAAGGAATGCCTACGTCAACGAATTAAAATTGAAATGAAAATATTAAAAAAAAATAAAAATAAAAATAAAAAACAGCGATACGGTCGTTGTACAAATTTCTAAAAACGAAAAAGAAAGACAAAGAAAACGGTTTTCTGTTTAGACAGTTGTTCTCAATATGAATAAGAACATTGCAAATCTATGTTTAGCAAAGCAATAGCAATACCTTGGTTGTCTTTTTCCTCTTTGCTTCTTCATGTTGATCAATCTCTCATGGCATGTTTGGAATTTTTCGAAAATAAACCAAAGAGGAAGGAAAATATGTTAACTATGCATCTTTTCGTTATTTAATTGAAGAGTCCGTTGAGTCTAATGTTGAAAAAATCAAATAATCTAGAAGTGTTGCGTAATCGTAATTATGACTTGGAGCATAGCTAGCAGATAAACACCAGCCACTAATTAACACATAAAACAAACAGCTATACCTAATAACTTATAAAGTTACGTTACAAAAGGAGGACTATATTTAAAAGATAACTTTTTACCAAGCCATTAGACATAAACACAAAGAGAAATTATTTTAATAAAATTTAAATATGTAAAAATATTTTTCTTTATTCTAAGCTCATCAAAATAATAGATCATTTTAAATTTTATAGCTCAAATATTGCAAATTTTAGAAAATTAAATCGTGCTTATATTACATGTTCAGTGCAAGTCCCTTTCTTTTTCCGCTCACGAGAGGAGGTTATATGAAAATAGAATTATGCAAGTTTAGGCAATCAGCTCAATTAAATGTTATTAAATAAATTTTAGTAAAAGAAAAATTGTTTTTAACTCTATTATGAAATTTATTAAAATAAAAGAGAAATAACTTATTTCTATTTATTTTATTTTGAAACTTATTGGAATATGCAAGAAAAACTAAAACGATCACAAATTATTTTTATAAGTTCAAATAAGTAAGCATTAGTCTCAAATTTAGACAGAAATGCTTAACTAGAATTAAAGGTCATTTGAAAGGTAAAAGAGTTTTAACATATGTTTTGTAAATTAGACATTGATCATGAAGTCAGATTTCTACTTCTTTTATTTATTTGAATGAAATATAGTGAGACTTCTGCTTTGAAATGGATATAATTGTAACTCTGAAAAAGAGAATTGAGTTTATTTCTTGCATGAGTGTAATTAGTCTTATATTCACAACACACAAAAACATATTTTAAAAAAAAAGAGTTTAATAAATATATATTGTTATCCAATCATATATCTTTATTAATATATTTTTAAAAGTAGTTATAATATAAGTCAATAAATCTAATATATATAATAATTTGTTATTAAATAAGAGTGTAAAATTATTTTATATTATGCATATTGTATAACATTTTTTTAATAAAAATTAAAATTATTTTTTTTCTTTTTTAGGACACTTTCTTTTCTTGAAATATATTTAAATTATATCATTCCCCTTTCAATTTTTAGAAATTTATGTTATGTTTTTATAAATCATATTATACTTTAATTTATTGCAATATAAACTAACATTTTGATGTCGGTTAGTAATTACAAACAAATCTGTTAAGGACATATTTCCTGTTTATGACTTTATGTAACTTTCAATATTATTGGTAACTAATTTTGAACATACTATTATTAATTTTAAAACTTAATAATATGAAATAAATGTTTAAAACCACTCTTATTAAATTCAAAATTTTATTTTAAATCTTCATTTAATCTATTAAAGTCTCAAATTCAACTTGTTAAAAAAAATCTCAAATTCAATATTAAGAGTTTAAAACTAATTATAGATGATATTGGGAGATGAAACACAAAGAGAGGGCAAATTATCTATAAAATGCCCATAATTCCACTTGAACAACAGAGCAACTACCCAGATTATAAGAGAAACTTTCGAGAAATTTGCCGTAACAGTCACGGAATACAATTATGATGTCATTTCTCAAAAACCAATAATAAATTTAATCACAAAAACATCCCACTATCTCGTTAAGTAAAACATAGTAGTATATGACAAAATATATTCCATTAAAATATCGATTTTAATTTCTACTTATCTTTTGAAAAAAATACATTTTTTTTAATTTCTAATAAAAAAAACTAAACTACAGTACTTTTAATAAATATAAAAATTAAAATATATTAATATTTTGTAGAAACTAAAATTAAATATTGAAGTATTTTATTCAACCAAAACATATTTTATACTAGAATAATGCTATAACAGTTATACATATTCATACCCACACAAATCCGTATTTGAAAATTATCTCTGTTTGACGAAAATAAATCTCACATCATTCTCTAAGTAAGGTGGCGTGTTGCAGTTGATGTGCCTCACCATTATCTTTTTCTGTAAAAGAAATCATAATCCAAAGGCCAAGCAGAAATACAATCAAGCATATTAAAAGATAAAAATAAAATCTGAAACTGAAAAAAAAAAAAAAAAAAACCCTAAAAGAGAGGAACAAATTAGCATTTGGAGTGATCACAAATAAAAAAAAAAATAGATACAATTCCGCCACTTAAACTGTGATTGATTCATCCATGAAATAGTAAATAGTAAAAAAGAAATGAGAATTAGAGAGTACAGCCACAGCAGAGGAAGAAGTAGCAAAGCATGGCGAGCAAGGCTATGGACTCAAGGCCCGTAATGAAGGCCCATAACACGTCATCCACCAACGACAAGTTCCACTGAATAACACTCTCAACGTTCCAACCAGGGTTCAAATACGAAAAGTCCAACGCCGGCCACCGCAACTCCGGCCACCGGAAACTTGACGTGTACCACCACCACCACCACCTACCGGACCCAATCCTGCTACACATCCTGTTTTCACCCTTTCCTTTTTTCTTTTCTCTTATTTTCTCTTTTCCTTTGCTGAATTAATTGCACTTTCAGTTATAATGTTGAAGCATTTATTCTTCTTCTTTTATAAGAGAGGGTCTTCCAGATGCATGTCATTGTTTGTGAAAGTGTGAATGACAGAAACATGATTTAACACGTGTTAACCCCAAATTCCATTCTTTAAATTATTAGTACGTCATAATCGTCAATACATTTTTTCTTTTCATATGTTAATAATATATACTAAACTTTATTGAAAATAATATTTATTACATTCAAAATATAAAAGTAGGTTATTATTTATTTAAATATTTTACTTCGGTATCGTTAATATCAACATTGATATTTATAAAATGAAAAGTATTAACAAAATATTTTTTTAATATACAAATGTTTCGTATATTTATAAAATTTTATAACAATTTATTATTTTTTTGCTCTTATTCTTACTTTTCTTTATAATTTAATGTCTATTTTTGTATACAAGAATAATAGAATATCATAATTATTAATATTTTAATAGTTTAGTCGTTTTTCATGTGAGTTATTGTTAAATTTCAACTGGTTTTTAAGTGCACATGTTAAAGAAAAAAAAAACTCAAAATTTTACCCAGTTAGTTGGTTTTTCGAAGTTTGTTCATTTTCCAATACCGTTAATACAACTGTTCATTATCAAGAAAATATTTAGTCCAAGAGCTGAATTTTTTTTATTTGTTTTAAAACATAGTGTTAGAGACACTTTAACTACGTGATAAGATCATTCTTACAAGGAAATAAACTTATATTTTAAAGTAAGCCAATTACTTTGTGTGATAGATGATAGATAAGTTTCTGGAACATGAAAAAAAAATCTATGAAAATGAAATTTATGGAATGAGTAACCTTTTAAACTATGTAATACACAGTTAACTTAGATAAAATTAGTGTTGATTTTCGTTTCATCTGGATGACTAAACACTATCAATTAGAATTATCAAAATAAAAATACGAACATTGTTAAAATAAAATATTGATTTTAATTGAAAAATAATATCAATAATATCTTTATTTGGACTAGTAGTTGTCGGTGCACTCCATAGGCTGGCAGGTGTCAACCAACTAACTAAAGTGGCTTGCTTGGTAAATTAGTTAATATTATAAACGTATTTTTTCATTGTACCTCTACTTGAGACTCATCATCAAATTCACAGGTTTTAGATACAGTTTAACCAAAAAAGAAACAAAGTCCATGCAAATTTTTTATTTCTGCGAGCGCTTTTGTAATAACGAGCTTCTGAATTTTAGTTACTCGTAATGCCACAAGTATTTCTTCTTCGGGAAAGTAATCGAGCAGAGGCAAACAAGCCCTAGGAGTCACTGCCGTATAAACTACTTCCGTTTACTTTTTACTTCCCTACTTTTTTCTGACGTCTTTCCAAATTTTCACCACGCAGAAAGAATAATAATCCTTGCCAAGTAAACAAACTCATTTTCCAAGCTAAAAACATTACCTAAAGCAATTAACAAATACTTGTAATCTAAGAGTTTTATTTACCGTAGGGTGCTTCTTGGTTTAGTGAATGATAAATTGTCATTCAGTAGTAAAGGCCAACTTTTAAGTAAAAGAAAATAATGAAAATACTTAATTATAATAATTAAAATTAAGAGATTAAATTTACTGAACTGAACTCATAAATTAGTTACAATGGGACTAAATGACTAAAAGTACAATAAACCTAAAATTAAATTTGACAAAATTGCAATCTATATTAGGAAGCGAACTTTAATAACAATATCCCAGAGGTCAATCTGACAGCCACAAATAAAGGACAACAATATGCCTCCTTCCCACTTGAGATAGTATCTAAAGTAATACATAAACAGACAAAATTATGGCACTAAATCTCGTAGTTTAAAAACGGGAACATCATGAAAGCTATCAGGTAAACTGGAGGATGTAACTTCATTCCGACAAGGATCAATAACAGCAACGGATGTCAAAATAGTCTTCACTTGAAACATTTGCACATTCCGTCCATCAAAATATATGAACAATGTCATAGGCAAATCTTTATTTTTGTCAAGGAAGTTCAACTTGGTAAGAATTTCAGCACAAGAGATGTATACAGGAGGTTTAAATTGTTGGGTTGTGTTTTAATTGGATGCCATAATCTGGGGAAACCAGTGTCTAGATAACCAAGTTGAATTAACGTGGCAATTGCTGCTCATGAAAATCTGAAAATTTCCATTAGTTTACTCAAAACATTTGAAAGTTATTCCAGTTACTAAAACTTGAAATTAGAAAACCTACTCGAATCTGCACCAACTACAAAAAAATTTCATACTTGTAAGTTATATATTAAGTTCTGGTTAAATTTAGAAAAATCTTACTCCATTACTCTCAGGTGATACAGTAGTGGACAATCAAGTACTCCATTTTTAACAGATTTTATATCATTGAATTAAATTAAATTTTCAGTCATATTCCACCACCAAAGTATCATTATAGAGAAGGATACGTCCAGAACAGCACGAACGACTGCAGAAGAATAAAAAAGAAAAGTTATAATGCTGAACACATTCAAATTCAAGAGTGCTACACAGCACATATACAGAGAGAGACAACAAAAACGACATAGATATTATGTTCAAAAGTTAAACAGGTCAAATAAGACCAGTAATACAATATATAGATCTTCCTCAAAATTTCAATTTCAATATAACATAAAAGCCTAATCTTCTATGCAATTTCATCAAACGTCGAGGAACTCTATAACTTACCAGATATATTAAGTAAATTTATGCTTTGGATAAAGCTCCCTTCTCTATCTTTTCTCCCTCATTAACCAGAAAAAACCCTCCTTTTGTTGATAAAAAAATTTAGCAACACAGGTAGCACTCAAACTAGAAATATATGCAGAAAATGGTATACTTTAAGGGATGACAATAACATGATTAGCAAACTAGTTCTTCTTTTTCCTAAAAAATAGTTATTTTCTAATGCACAACAACCAACAATGAAGTATATACATAAACATGATTGATTCTACTTTTGCTTGACTCTGTTCATTTCTATTGTCACACAGAGAAGAGGATTTGGACCCTTTATTAGTTTAGCATATTTACTTATGAATTAGGAATCGTTTTTCAACTTTCTTAACCATTTTCCAAATCCAAATAGAGAAAATTTCCTGCCAAAAAAGGCTGAAAAGGCCCTTGAAAATCCCAAAATTCTAAGGAAGCTTCATTTCATTGGACTGCATTGCTCAGCAAGATCAATTATAATGGTATGTTACAGATACATGGACCAAACAAAGCTTTTATATCCAAATAAGTATGTCATGTGAAACTCTAATTTAGAAAATTCTATAACAATTCTTTCTTTTATTCACATTGCTGAGAAACTAATTACATTTGGAGTAGGCTATTTGTTATCTTTTTGGTACAACATTTGGTGCATATGCTATTTGGTATCTTTGGTGAGTGCTAAGTGTACCTTTAATAGTTGAAGCATTTTCTTTTAACTCCATTATGTTCAGAGGTTAGACTGGAGTATGAGAAAGGTGTTCTATCAGTACATTTCGTATGGAATAGAATGCTTGTTTTTTAAGGGAAAACATCTGACCTACTCTTGCATTGATCTGTAGTGTTTAGCTTTAGCACATGGCAATTCTCCTCATTAGTTGGGGATCACTAGTGTTTGTGCTCCATAAGTTTGGCTAATTCTAAATTGTTGATGTGCCTTTCTTTCATATGATATTCTCTATTTGTGTATGTATGATGAACTCTTCATCCACTCGAAGCTCTCCTCCAAGGATCTTCATCTAACATCTTCAATTAATCTTCAAACAATGAGAAATAGAGAAGGTAGAAGATGGGTTCGCCACTTATTCCTAATAATAAGATAAGAACATCGAGCATTCTACCACAAAGAGACCATGATAAGGAATAGACACTTTGCCACAAAGTTTGAAACTTTGATAAGGAATAGACAATCTGCCACAAAGAGACTTTGATAAGGAATAGAGGAATTCCGCTACAAAGATAAAACTTTGATAAGGAATATAGAAAACTCTGAATTTCAAGTGTTGATGCTTACAAGTATATAT
>JAMLFT010003202.1:0-22742 GCA_026544285.1 Pachyrhizus erosus | reverse complement strand
CTAAATATATTTTACTATAAATTTAATTTTTTTAAAAGTTTTGCAAATTATAACAAGTATAATTTAAATTAATCTTTTTTTAAATATGTAGTTATTTTTTAATTTTAAAAATATATATAAATAGAAGCCTTTCTTATTTTAAATAGTGATAAGGGTGAATTGGGAAAAGAAAAATCTTATCATATCTTGTCCATTTTTAACTTAGCTCCTCCACTTAGGATAAAAATTGCATTGACAAGTAGGATAAGATAAACTATAAAATAAGTTTATCATATCATGTTGCCTTAATAAGCATTAAATTAAAATATAATAAGATAAGTTATCTTATCATGGCCACGAGTCATTAAAGTTTTATTCAAGTCTTTATTGTGAAATAATAACTGATAACGTAAAAAGACATTAATAATCTATTGATTTGTCATATATTAAGGAGTTTAACAAAAAAAATTATATTTTTTATTAGTTAATTATGTTTTTAAATCTTCTATCAACTAGTCAACGTCATCAATTATTTTTATAAGCTGTTAACATCATTGTGACGTTATTATTTAACATTATTACTTGATAATAGAAACTAAAATAATAATAAAAATCTTATTAAAATTAAAATAATTTTTTTAAAAAAACTAAAATCTTAAACTTCTTATTTTATACAAACTAAAATGTTATTTAAACAAAAAATAAAATAAGGAAGCAAATTATGATCAATTTGCGAACTTGTCTAATTCAACCTAACCCAATGTAACTGAACTACATTTCAACAAGTTGGGTTAGATTATTAGTTGGATTAAATTGTTTTAAGCATAGTCAATTATAATTAGGTTGAGTAACAGGTTCATGAATGTCAAATCCTATGAACTTGATTAATTAATATAAACATAATAATAACATAAAAAATACTACTTATTTAATTATTGTAAATTCTAATTCTATTTTATATGTTGTAAAAGCCTAAGTAATAACCTTAACTTGAGAGACAAAGTCACATAGAGACATTTTTTTGTTTCTTTTTCTGAATTTTGAAACTAGACTTTATCTTCGCTATTTATGCTTGTTGTTGACTTATTGGAAGCAATCATGATTTTGAGTTAATTTTGTTAAAAATAGTTAATAATGTGTTAGTTGACAAACTTGCATTACTGGCATTAACAAAGTCATTAGTCCAAGTAAGACTGAGCTTAGTCTTTTAAGTAAGGTCTTGGAATCGAGTATTGTAAATAGAAAAAAATGTGGTTAGAAGGAAAAATCTTATTAAAGGTGGTCATTGAATAGAGATTAGTTATCATTAAAACTTGTGGACTTTTTGTATAAATGTCATGATGATTCTCCCAAAAACTACTTGTATAACTAACTTTTAACTTCATGATTTTTGTTTGATAGAAAAAGTGTTTCATTATAAAAAATTAATAAGTCTCTCATTAATGAACATCATATAAATTAAGAGTATAATATATAAAATAAATTAGTTTTACAAAGTTAGAAATTAAAAATTAATTTATATTTAAAATAAATTTTTAAAACTCAATAACAGTTAATCACAATAAAATAAAATATCAAAAATTAATTTTCATAGAAACATTTATAAAAATGGAATAATATTTTAGGGATAAATTTATAATTTTTTTATTTAAATGAAAATAATTTATTTTAAAATACAAATATAAAGACAATCAATTAAAATTAGTCTAGTAGTGAAAGAATTTGAATAATTTATATAAGATTTTAGATTCAAATCTTATTATTATCATTACACACAAAAAATATATAAATATAAACATGTAGTTATTTTTTAGGATAAATTTATATAGTATTTGATATGGGAAATTACATAATAAAGTTATATAAATAATTATATTAAATTTAGTTTTATTTTAAGCTTAAATATGTTTTTAACCTTTGACAAATTTATGAATTTTGTCTTTAGTCTTTAATATTTTTTTAATTTTTTAATTCCTAATAAATTTTTTATTTTTATTTTTAGTTGTTAAATTTTTTTATCTAACGTTTTAAAAAGTTAAAAAAAAATTTAGACAGTACTTTAGAAATAAAAACAAAACAAAAAATTTATTAAAAAATAAAAATTAGATCTTTTTATTAAAGACTAAAAAAATAAAATTAAAAATTTATTAAAAATAAAAAATATATTAAATTTTTATTTTGATATTTTTCTTTATTATATTAAATAATAAATATGTTGGTATGAGTGAAATTGGACTCAATCTCTTTAAAAAAATATACTAAATACAATACAATTGACTAAATTTGATGTCACAAAATATATAATCATTCATTAATTAATAGATAATATTTTTCACAAAAAATAATAGATAACTCACTGCATTAAGTACTACAAAAATTTAGTAAAAAATTTTAAATATCTTTTTAATTTTTTAAATTTAAATAATTTTTTTTATTTCCTCAAATTTAAAGTAATTATGTAAGTACTTTAATTTTAAAAATACTTTTTTTAATTCATATCTATAATTTTTTTTCCTCAAATTGATTTTAGGATGATTGAGATTTTTTTTTTATAAAAAATAACTAAAAATAATATTTTTTTAAAATTAAGTGCTAAAAGAATCTAAATTTAAGATATTAAAAACAAAAGTAACCTTAATTTAAAGGAGAAAAAACATATATAACCGTAAGTGAAATGAAACCAAACCCATAAACACATACTAAGATCAAATTTACACTTTTCTTAAAATTAATTGAATAAACAATCAATTTCATTTCTAAAATACTAATTTTCTTCTTAAATAATTTCTATAATAAACAAGTTGTATAAATAACCTCTTAAACATTAAAAATTATATTATATTGTTTTTTAAATATTGAAAAATTCTTTAAATTAATATCCAAATGTTATGTTATTAAAAGTTATCAATAGATATGCAACACATTAAGAGTAGTACTACTTATATAATTTCGTTATTTTAACATTTAAACTATGGTTCACTCGTATTAGTTACGATGACTCTCAAATCAATAGAATAACATGATTAGTGTGAAAAGTGAAAACCCGTTTTATCCCAATTCCCAACACAAACAAACACTGAATTCTCGTCCTCTTCCTATTTTTAAGGTTTTAACAGCACATACAAACAAAACATTCCAAGAAAAAAAAAAAAATTAAAATAAGAAGAGGAACGTGTTCGTGACGAGTTCAACTACTTTCTCTCTCCGCTTCTCCTTTCATTCTCTCTCTGAGCAGAACCGAATTGAAATTAATTACTAATTACTAATTGGCATCATCGCTCGCTCGCTCGCCAACAGAAAAATTGGTTCCAAACCGCATTTATGCACTCTTCTTTAACTCTATTTCTGTTTTGTATTCTTTGTTATGAAGTTACTCGCTCCGTGTTCCATTGCCTTTCGTTCTTCTTCGTTTTCATGGAACACCCGTTTCTCAGGTTCCCTTTCTGCCCCTCTTTTTCTTTTGAGTGGAATTGAATGAATGCATGTGGAGAATAATCGTCGTTTTGATTTTGCTTTCTGGGTTTTGGAAATTGGAGCAGGTGCTAGTGGGCAATTTGGAGAAGAAGAAGGTTTTGACGTTAAGAAGGGGTTTGAGGGTGTTGTTTTTCTTAATGGGGAAAGGTGACGATGGGCCCTGCATTTTTCCACTCACAAGTTTGCAAATTGGGTATGCTGGATTTTTCTTTCTTTTTTTTGTTTTTTTTGTATTTTTAATTGGGTTTAATGATGTGCGATAATGGTTTGTTGGATTTTTTATCACGTGGTTAATGAATGGCTTGTGTTGATAAATTGATGGTGGATGGAATATATTTATTTCTTTACTTTTTCGGTGATGCATGATGCGTTTCTTTTTCCTTTTTTTCAATTTTTTTGGCTAATTATTATTTCTGAGAACAACTTGAGATGTCAAAAGTTTGGTGGTTCTTTCGTGATCACAGGCTTGGTGCAGCGTGGTGGGTCTTTTTTTTTTTTTTTTTTTTTGATAGATTTGGTTTTTAATTGAGTTTATGGATGCTGTTTTATGGCCAGTATCTGCAAATGGTGACCGTGTTTTTTATTAAATGGTAATATTCCGAACTCGGTTACCTTTTTGCCTGCATTGATTAAAATCAGTTGAAAAATTATGAACTGAACCGAGTTTTCTGGTTGACTGAAGATGAATTAAGGGGGCGCTGTCTGGTTTCTCAAGATGTGATGGATCAGTAACATCGATGGCTTTAGGCTTTATTTGATTTTCAGTTCTAGTTGCTTGTAGATTGTCATATTGCAAGTCAGTTTTTACATTATCTTGTATGATATATTGGGTGGAAGACTATTGGATATGTGGAAGTGCAACTGTTATTGCTTCCACTCACCTTTCAGTTACAGTGACTTAATGATTGGCACATCAACTTAAATTTTTTTTTTTTTTTTGACTAGCCAAAAAAATTTGTCTCAGCTGGTTGGTTGTTGTCTACTGTATTTAAATTGATCAATAATGCTGGATTAGCAGAGTTATTTTGTGTTTCTGTTTTCCTCATGCTCATTTATTTTGTCTTTGTGGTGTATTTTGCAGAGACTTGCAATCTTATTTTGCAGATCTTAGCCTTTTTCTTGCAAATGATAGCAAAAAAATGTACATTTTGGTTGACAATAGACCATGGTTGAGTGACCTTGGTTCACGGGGAGTACACATTTGGCAATTTATGGTTACTAAGGTTGGTAAACTCAATTATTTGAAGTGATTTGCATGTAGTTGTTGTCTTAGAATAAGAGTTATAGTTATATTGTTTTTATGTTTTTGCAGTCAAGGCTATCTCCCTTTGCATATTCCAAAGCTCGAAGAGAGAGGAAGGAAGGCAAGGAGGTTTGTCCTCAATCAAGCTCAAGTAAACCAAAGAAATTTATGAGATGGTTCTCGTTGATTGAAGCACTGATGTTATCAAGAAAGAGAGTTTTGCTGCCTGTGAAAAACCTAAGGAATTCTTTACAATGGAGCAGTGAATTGCATAGAACTCTCTGTGGCTTTATTGTATTTGAAATTGCATGGACCAGTGTTCGTGGTATCAACTACTATAATGAACTTCAGGTACTGGATCCCTTTGGCATGTTTCTTGTTATTTTCTCAGTTTACTGTCTACACTATCATTTATTGAATTATTTCATTTGTTTTGCAGACTGATACATCACTTGCTATAGAAGCTAAACTGATGAAAAGATGGGAATTTGACAGTATAGCTCAAGCTGCAAGCTGTATTTCTTCATGGTTCTCTGGAACACCTTCAGAACAGCTGCTTTTGAAAGAACACCTGGATTCTGCCTCAGGTGGTAACAGGGATTCTCATCATTTCTTTCATACCTAGTGTGCATGATACATATGAATTTAGGATAGCCTTGATGTCTGTGGCATTTGTATTTCATGTGAGTAGAGATATACTTATGTATGAAGAGGTGCATGCATTTATTTGTATTTCAAGCAAGTAGAAATATACTTATGTAAGAAGAGATGCATGCATCTCTTGCAACAGGCACACACACATCTTGTAGAAAATTGCTACATATAATTTACTTAACACTTAGTTTGTGTTGATAATAGGACCCTGTTAATGTGGAGATATTACCATGTTTGAAGGGTTAAAAAATTTACAAAATAAAGGGAAAGGAGGGACCTCGTCCCCTCTTAATCTTGCCTCTATATATCCAATTTTCTTTCCCCTTTTTGTGTTGTGTGGGTGGAAGGGATGGAATACTGACTGAGAGTTATATGTAAAAGCTTTTAACCTTTTCCATTCCTAGTTTTTTAAACTTATAACCCTTTCCATTCCTGTTTCACCCTTTTCATTCTTTTTATAAGCCATTGTTTAGTTGTGGCTATCAACTTTCTACACATAGCCTGCTTGTAGAGTGTATTGTATTGTATCTTACATTATAGCAAATAAAGACTACATACATTCTTCAAATTAGAACCAACATGAGTTTTCAATTAACATTGCTTCTGTCTCTCCAATTTTAACAGGGGAAATATTTTATGATGCTAGTGAAGATTTTTCTGGCACTGTATCCGTTGATGATGATGATAGTGATGATAATGATGATGATGATGATGATGACATGTGCAGAATTGCGACTGTTGAAGATAGTTTGGGTACCAATGTTGGAGTATATTCTGATGATACAGAAGAAATGACAGACACACTACACACACCTCCTTCTGGACCTAATAAGAGAAGAAAATTAATGAACTCCTTTAGTGCTGGAGTTGAAGTTGGTAGCTACTCGGCAGCTGAAATTGATAACTTGTTGGATTATTCTCAGACCTCTAGCTGTGTTTCTGATGATACGGTTGAAACCACTCAAGACGATACAGTTGAAATCACTCAAGAAATTACAGTTGAAACAACACAATATAGCGATGTTCTACTGTTATTTAGGTTTAATGATCATGACCTCCCATTTAAATTAAGAGAAGTCATAGTATCTGATCTGCGATTGCTTACTTTGTTGGAGGCTGGTCTTCCATCTTGGGTCATCTTTCTTCAGTCATATCCAGTGTTATGCAATCTTTATCGTCCTTGGATGTGCCCACTTGCAAGACTCTTATATGTTCTGATCTCATTTGTTACTGTCCTCATTGGATTCTATGATTTATACAAAAATGTTCCTGTTCTTAAGGCAACAGCATCTCGTATATGTGGGCCTCTTCTTGATTGGATTGAAACTTGGGAGATGGTTTCAAGGGTCAAATACTTGGGGACAATGCTGTTTCTACATAACTTCCAGAAGGCTGTTAGGTGGTTTTTTGCCTTTACACATACCATGCGATCATTTTTTTCCGTTCTTGTTCAACCTCTTGTAGAGTCATTGGTGGAGATTTTTGGATTTCTTCTCCCAAGCCTTAAGTTTTTGTTTGAATTAGTAGAAAGCATCTTTTCTGTCATTTGGCTCGTAGTGGATACTTCTTTTGATATAGTGGGCAATGTTTTGGAGCTTCTCTTTTCACCGTTGTCGTTTGTCCTCAATGTTGTTTGGAGCATTGGTTAGTCATCATATGTTTTAGTTTTCTGGTTGGGTCTGCTGTTTGTTAAATTTATCCTTATTTTTGGTAACATAAATTGTCATCTGATATTCGACTAATTTCCTGCTTTTACTCTTTTTGAATATACTGCAGCTACTTGTATCTTATATCCTTTATTTTGGGTTCTCTGGGAATTACTATATGCTCCTGTTCGTCTTGTCCTGGTGATGTTCAGTTTTATGACTTCCATATGTTCGTGCATTTGTAATACGCTTGGCAACACATGGCAGTTTGTTAGTAGCATTTTCCAGTTTGTGGCATCTTCTGAGGCAACAGTCAGTGCCTCTGAAGTTTCCATGTGGCAAACTCTTTGGAATGACCTTTTTTCTCAGGTTGTAAGATTGTATATCCATATATTTTGGATGTTGGTTGTTTCATTAAAGACTCTCCTGATTGGTAGATTTTTTTCTATTTCCTTTTCCAGATTTTCCGTGCTCTCAAGAGCATACTCTATGGGTTTGTTGCCTTCTTCACAGCTTGCAATAGGCATCGACTAAGGTATGTTTATATTCTGTTTTTAACTTGAAAGAAATAAAATGACATTTCAAGTAAAATGTTGGTTGTGTGAGGGTTGAATATATGTATTATAGCTTAAAAGACAGTGCGTAGTAGACATTTCTTAAGCAATTTTGCTGGCTGCTGGTAATTTTAGTCATGATCAATTTAATTTTAAGAGTAAGGTGTGGACGGTGAACTTTCAATATTGTTTATGTGTACTTGTTTAATTAAATTTCAAGGAAAACCTTGTCACTTTTGGTAGAATGAAAAAAAATAGTACTGGAAATGAAGCCAGCCATTGCTTTTAGGTGTATGGATTTAGTTAAAACACGGCTGTGGTTCTGCTAAGTATAAGAACCGTGAAATCCAAATCTGTATGCTACAGTACAGAGATGCCAAATTTCTAAATTGAAGAAAGTATAGTGATAAAGGTTTAAGAGTAGGGAAAAAAGAAGAAGATAAAGGGTAGAGATTTATTTATTTGGTATGAAAGGAAAGAAAGTTAGATAGATGATTATTTTTTTTTTTAAATTTATAGAAGTTCAGTAAGATAAAAGAAGAAACTAAAATGAGTTTGATGAATTTGCTTTATATTGAATGGAAGACCCCCTAAAACCATTTGCTTTACATAGAATTGAAGCCAAATACTTAACCTTGTCCCAAATCAGCTGTTGTGCCAAAGAAACCTTGCTAATGATTTCATTGTTATGCTCCAATAATATGTACCCATGTGTAGCATATATTGCACAATGCCATAAAATATATTCTCTTCTACCAAAACCAACAAACCATAAAAATTTAGTCCAAGGACCTAGGACACACCTAACATTCTGAATAACAAATTTGCCAACAATTTGTTGGATTAGGCTATACCCACTTTGGTGATCTCTGCCTCAGATAGAACTAGTTTTCAGTTCACAGCCAAGGGGAAACCTGTGGTGCACACACACATACAAAAAACAGTACTGAACAAAGAATTCCATAGAGAAACATCATCAGAATAATCTAGGAATAGATGAGGAACTGCTTCTGAATAAGTTCCTCACATAAACTTCATATCGGGAGGGTTAGAGGGGGCACTATTAAGCACTGCAGTCCAAATAAAAGGCTGATGTTTGAGGGGGCCTTGGACTTTCAAAGGGATTTATCAAGATGGAAAACAGCTCTATTCAAGGAATGAGTTAGGAATTGGAGAAAAGAATAGCAATTAATATTTACTTTTCTTTCAGTTTCTTTTTGTTAAAAACTGAGTAATGGAATCATTTACAATAGTATTGGGCTTTATAGTGTGAAAGCATTTGTCATAAACCTTGATAGCTGTTGGACAATAGCAAAGAAAAACTCCATGTCAACACTGTTGTCATGCCTGATTTTTAAAGCTTTTTGTCTTTATATTTTCTTTTGAAATATAGTGTACCATTATTTGCAGAAACGACATTAGCAATGAAGGTATTTGTATGTTTAAATAATTCAGTGTGACTCATTCACTTGTGTTTGTTGGGTTTCTCCCTCTTGGGATGCTTCCTTTTCCAAGATTGCTGCTCCCATCAATTCTTTCTTCTCTTTGGTAACTGTTTCTGACTTCCTTTTGTCATCAGCCTTTTTTTCCCTTTGCTCCATTGGTTCATGGCTGTCCTCTTGAATCCAAATATCTGGATCAAGTTCTGGCCGGAACTCTTTTAGCAAAGCCTTCACAAATTACTACCACAATGCACTTGGATGGTCCTCTTTCCAGATGTACCACTAAACAAATGTATGTCTTTGCATAGCCTTCCCAACCTTCTATATCTTTTCTTCTTCAGTTGTTCATGTGGCCTCAAAATGCTGCTCCACATTAACAGCCACCAATAGGCTTCTTTTCCTTCAAAGTTTGGATTCATCTTCTAGAATTAATACTCAAAACTCCAAGATCAGGGCTCTAATACCAGATGATAGAAACTGGTTTTATCAGTGCATAGTATATGAAAGCAATCCTTTGCTTCACTATGCATTGTACTTTTTCTTTTTGTCTTTGTCTTAGTGGGTAGTCTGGGCTCAACTAGTTTACTGGCCCACTATTGATCTCAGCCACCTATAAATAAGTGACTAATTGCTCTTTTGTACTTGCCTTAAACAGAATCAACAATACACTTACAATTCAGTTACAGAAGTTTTCTCTGAATTCTATTAGGTTTAGATACAAGTGAAGGGATGAATTTTATTAAGAACACTCCTGGACTTTCAAGAGGTCCAAGTCTCTCCCAATTCCTTTACAAATTCCAACACAATGAATGACCTTCCTCTCAACTCCTCTGTCTATTTATATACATCATTAACCTATTGAATCACTAACTGAATAACCCCCTAACTAACTAACTGACTAAGGCCCTCAACTAACAGACCTATCAATTCTTTTTTATGATAATTATATATATAATTTTTAAAAAAAACAACCCCCTAAAAAAGAAGTTTTTTTGTGCTTTCTGAGAAGTTAAAAAAATAAGCATATGAAAATAATCTAAAAAAAGTTCTTGTTACAAACTTTGATTTTTAGGAAAAGCTTGAGCTTCAACTCACTTAGTTGGCTTGTTTTATATATTTATATAAGAGGTAACTTACAGAGTTAAGAAAGAATAAAGTACAAGTACACCAACTGCCTATAACAGCAAAATAGATACAACAAAAACAACATTTTATGACAAACAAAGGGTCAAGTCAGCACTAGAACAAACTCAACAAAGACTAATTCAACACTACCCCACAAGCTGGAGCATATAAGTTTTGTGCTTCAAGCTTGGAACACATGAACTGAACTATAAGTTCTCTGAAAGACTGTCAAGATATCTACCAGTTGATCATTTGAGCTGACAAATTTAGTACTCATTTCTTTGACCAACTTGTCTCGAACAAAATGACAATCAATTTCTAAATGTTTGGTTCTCTCATGAAACACTGAATCTGAGGCAATGTGAAATGCTTCTTGATTATCACAACACAATTCTATCTGTTAAATTTTGGAAAACTTTAGCACTTGAAGGATTTTTTTGGTCCACACAAGTTCACAGGTGGCTGAAGCCATAAGCTCTATATTCTACTTCTGCACTAGATCGAGCAACCACATTTTGTTTCTTGCTCTTCTAAGACATAATATTACCTCTAATAAATACACAATATTCAGTAGTAGAGTGCTTGTTTATAGGAGATCTTGCCCATTTAGCAGCACAATGCCCAAAAATTTGGGTATTTCTTTTATCCTCGTAAGTTAATCCCTATCCTAGAGCCTTTTTTGTGTATCTAAGAATCCAGAACACAACATTGTAGTGATCAATATGAGGAGCCTACATGAATTAAGTAACAACTCCAACTGCAAAAGAGATGTCATGTCTAGTGATTGAGGTAAATGAGTTTCCCAACAAGTTTCCTGTATCTCTGGATTTGAAAAAGATTCACCTTGATCTGCCAATAACTTTTGATTTGCATCCATAAGACTATTAATAAGTCTACATTCAGTCATGCTGCTTCCTCCAAAATGTCCAAAGCATACTTTCTTTAAGAGATAACAATACCTTCCTTTGATTGAGCTACCATAATAGTCAATACCAAGAAAGTATTTAAAGGTTGTCAAGGTCTTTGGTTTGAAAGTGACTAAATAAGTGCTTTTTCAGCTAGGAAATTTTATCGTCATTTCCTGTAATGCTATGTCATCAATAGAAAACTGAATGATCTGCTTCACTACATTCAAAAATTCTCTCTCGTTCTTTTCTCTTGCTTTACCTAATTTCAATTTGGTATCAAGAGCCTTTGATGCCTAATGGCCTTTTCTTCTCCTCCGTGGCCACTGCCTCCACCATTCAGCGCTGCGATGAGTTCTGCTCTAGTGACATTCTCTCATTCTATTTCAGAAAAGCTTTCTGAGAAAAATTTTCCACTCTAGCACCAACAAACCTCTTTGATTTCACACTCAGTCCAATTGCAATGCTGGAATTGTAAATCTGGAGTATGATGCCTAGGAGCAACAAGATCAAATGTTACTCTCGTGGTTGCAATCGTCTGTTTCTTCTTTCGTTCTTTCTCATGTTTTAAGGTTGAGCAAATATGATACACCTCTGATTGAAAAGGTTGAAGCTCTGCTTCTTGCTCATGAGATGTGCTTGCAGAAATTTTGTAAGAAACTTCTCACAAGAAACTGGTGTGTTGGGAGTTGATGGGCTTCTTGCCTTCGAGATTACTAGGTTTGTGATGTGCTTGAAGGGGTGAATCAGATTTTGGGTTCACTAGAGATAAGGACAACAACTGGCAGTTGGAGACAAACAAATGGCGGGCGAAGGCTGTGGATGATGGTGACAATGATTGGAGTTGGATAGAACAGAGTGTGATCAAACACCTCTAATACCACATTACAAACTTAGACTTTTAAGAAAAGCATGAGCTTCAACTCACTCAGCTAGATTGTTTTATATATTTATATAAGAGGTAACTGACAGAGAGATAAAAAAAAGAAAGTACAGCAATTACACCTCCTGCCTGTAAGAGCAGAATATATACAACAGAAACAACCTTTTATGATAGACAAAGGGTCAAGTCAGCACTAGAACAGAGACTAATTCAACAGTTATATCATAAAAGCATTGTTTTTAAAGCTTTTTGAAAGTTGAAACACACCTTCGTGGTTGATGAACATTTAGTTACAAGTGTTCTCTCACTCATTCCCATGCCTTCCAAGTTTTCCATTTCTAATCTAATGTTACCATGTATTACTAACAACGTAGACTTGGTCTTAACTTTAGGTTCCCTTGGTCTTTCTAGTTTTCTTTCTTGTCTCCTCCTATAACTATTCCATCATTAATATATTATATCCATTGGTATACTGGGCTGCTTGTCCCAAAATGTCTAGTCTTACTCCTTGCTTGACCCACTTCATGAATGTCCTTTTCTATGTTGCTTGTGCAATGCTAAGATGAGTGTCTTCTGTGTTGGTGGCTATGTTCTATAGCAATATTGTATTAGGTTATGAAATATGCTGAAATTCAGCTTATATGATAGTTTGTAGGAGTTTATATGGACACTATTGTCTTGAACCAGTGAATTGCAATTTTAGTTTTTCTTGGGAAGACGCTTCTAATGTTGTTTGAATCATAACAATGTTACTAGCTAATTACAAATGTTTGGAAAATAAGAAAATAAAAATTGGGGGCTGGTTCAAAAGCAAGAGCAGATTGCATGGGAAAAGTATTCAATTTCAGTGTTATTGATGGTGGATGGCGAATCATGCGGCCAGCCCAAAATCCACCATATAAATATGGAGAATGGCATGGCGACTTATGGTGGAAGCATGGCAGACATATATATATGTATATATATATACACACACAAAATTGCCTTGCAGAGCTGGAGATGAGTAGTCATAGAGGTCAAAGGTGAAAAAGGATAGGGTGGGGGCCAACTTAGTTAGAGAGAAACCAGAGCGAGGTTGAAGTAGAACAGAACCAGAGTGAGGTCACGAGAAAAAAAGGCTAAACAGAGATCGAGTCAGAAACAAAAAGACCACTGTTGCCAGAGGTCGTCATTGCCCGAGATCACTGTCGCCATTAACGGTCATTACTGGATGTTTGCTGGAGTTAGGTGGCCACTGTTTAGGTCGTTGCTTGCTGGAGAGAGCAAGCGTTGTTTGGGTTTTTAGGTGGGCAACCAATTCTTTTAAAATTTGGGTCTGAGTTGGGATTTTAGGGTTTTTTTAAATTAGAGCTGATTTGGGCCGAGTAAAATGGCCCAAAACCCATTTTGTCTTTTTCCGTCTCATCAGATTTTTGCCGCTGTCTCTCTTTTTTTACCTTTGTTTTCTTCGCTCTCTACTATTTCCACCATGTCCGCTGCTACCGCCATACCCACTACATGAAAAGCGGTCGCCATAGCCCGCCATGCGAAACCTGCCACACTGCTGCAGTAGTATGGCGGTCTGTGAGAAATCCGCCATGGTACTATCATGACCGCTTTTTAACAACACTGTTCAATTTAATAAGTAAAACTGTAGTAGAATGCAAACTACCTTGGTTGTATCTCGAGGATTTTTTGTTGTTACTAGGTAATTAGGAAAGTTTGGAAAATAAAAAAATAAAAATTAGGGGTTGTTTTAAAAGCAAGAAGAGATTGCAAGTGAAAAGAATTTAATTCAATAAAAATGACCAATCCACTAGCTAAGTTTTCTAGTGGGATCTATCATCGGTTTCTAAGGATTAACTTATATTATTGATTCAACTCTTGTTTAACCCTTAAACTAATAAATCATGTGTCGGTTAATTTTAAGAAAATTCCTATTGAATTAATCTTCCAAAATTTAATTAATTTGGGTTAGATAATCATGTGCCTTCTATATCAAACTAATGATTATGCACCAAAGATCCTATTACGCCCTTTATAAAACATGCCAAATCATGTGCTCAACATATTAATCAAGGATGCAAACTCTAATCAAGATGAAGATGTCCAAACCTAATGAGAATTCACAATCAAGATTTAAAGAGATTAGAGGAATTAATAAGGAAAGAAATTAAATCGATATAGAAAAACAAGTTAAAGCCAAACCTTAAGATTCATAAAAGAATCCTTAAACCAGAAAATTGATCCTAAAGTGTTTAGCCCTCTACGGAGGCTTCACACGAAATCATCAAAAAGAAAGAGAGAAAAGCTGAAAACTTCTGTTCAAATTCAAGTGTGGTGTTGTTTCTTAATTACATAGCTTTCTATTTATAGGAAACAAGTAATAGAAAATAAATCCTAAGTAAAAATAAATCTTAATTAAATCTTGAGTAAATCCCAATTAAATCTTAGAGATTGCAAATCCTAATGAAAAAAATGAAATTTTGCATCCTAATGATGAAATACATAAGATTCTCATCCTAATGATGAAATAAGATAAAATAGAATCTATCAATCAATTCTTAACAACAACAAAGTCTTGTTCCACTAGATGAGGTTAGCTACATGGATCACACGACAACATACGGCACGGTTAAAAATCAAAATTTTAGAAATACTGAGTTTGAGATTTCTCTTGATGATATCCTCCTTCGTCATTTTTTTATCTATATTAGGATCTTCTTTTTGTTAAATGAAATAATCGCACAACATAAAGGAAAGGAAATTTGGAATTTGCTCCTTTATTACTGATAGACAGAAAAGAACAATCCAAGAACCAAGGTATACTAGTATACCTCCAAAGGAGCTCACTCCTTTTTACACTGGAAATTATCCAGTAAACAATCTATTAAAAAATCCCTCCTCAATTAGCTACAGAGGACCTATTTATAGTAGTTACAATATTCCCCATAACAAAACCAACTAACTCTCCTAACCACTATTAGTCTGTTACAACCTTGATCCTTTTTCTTTTCCTATAGTAAAGCCGTAGACCTTTCCTCCTATAGGTTGTTCTGACTCTGTCCTAACAATACCTCCTTCCAAAACAACGTCCCCAAGGTTGAAATCTGGAAATTGATTTCTGATGACAAAAGTCTTCCCAGGTAGCCTCTTCAAGAAGTTTTCCTTGCCAATACACCAAAATTTGAGGAACTTGTGTGCCATACTCAACAGCTATGTGGCTGTCCAGGATTTTTGAGGTTTTTAGCCTTCAATGGTGCCTTGTAATTCAACTGGAAGGTCAGTTTCTACTGGGTGATTGCCTGCAGCCTTTTTGAGATGAGAAATGTGGAAGACTAGATGTACCCTAGCTTGTTTCGGAAGCTGCAATTTAAAAGCTACAGCTCCAATTTGTTGAAGAACCAAATAAGGACCATAGTATCTTGCTGAGAGCTTAGGTAGCTTGGTGGGCATAGAAGTTTGTCTGTGAGGTCTGATCTTTAAATAAACCCGATCTCCTAGCTGAATCTGTGATACCTTCCTATGCACATTAGCATAATGAGCCATCTGGTTCTGAGTTCCAACACACACCTGCAAAGGAATGGTTTGAGTGTGACATTCATAGTGCATTGAAAAGTGGGTGGGGCGTTTGTTCACCCAAATGGCATCACTAGAAACTCATAATGCCCTTGGTGAGTTCTAAAGGCTGTTTTTGGAACATTTGGTTCATGTGTTCTGATTTGGTGATATCCTGCCTTTGGATCTATTTTAGAGAAGTATGAGGCTCCATTTAATTCATCCAACAACTTTTCTATGACAGGAATGGGGAACTTATCTGGAAGTGTAGCCTTATTTAGAGTTCAATAATCCACACAGAACTAAAGGCTATGGCTTGGTATGAATAATCTCAGCAACCCGAGTATCTATCTCATTCTTTTGTAGGTGGGGGTAACGATACGACCTCAAATTAATTGGATCTACCCGACTTTAATTGGAATTCTATGATCAACCTCTTTGGAAAGTGGTAAACCCATAGGTCCCTGGAAGACTGTAGCAAACTCGGTCAGCACCTTCTACCACCTTCTGTAACTGACTTTCTTGGTTAATTGTTAAATTCACCTATTCCACATGATCTCTTTCTACTACCCACAAGACATCATCTCAATCTCCTCCTTATCCAGTTTCTGCAGTGTGCTTGAAGAGATCACTGCCTTAGACAAGCTAGGGTCTCTCTAGATTATCACATTCTGGCCATGATGGACAAATGGCATGCTTAGGGTCCTCCAATTCACCTTAATTTGCCCTAAGGTTACCAACCACACAACACCCAAAATCAAATTCACTCCTCCCAACTCAATCAAGAAGTCTCCTACCATAGCATAAGCTCCGAATTGTATTTTTAAGTTCCTACAACTTCCTTGAGTCAACTTGCGGTTACCATCTCCCAATTGGACATGTAGGATTTTGTGACCTCTTCATTGAGCCTCAATTTTCGTACCAACTTGCTGGATACAAAAGTTGTGGCTTGCTCCACTGTCAATCAAGGTCATCACTTCTAGTCCCTTCAACTTGCCCCTAAGCTTTATGGTTTAAGGCTGGGTCAGCCCACTAGCAGAATATATGGACAGATCCCATCTATTGGCATGCCGCCTCTAAGACTTCCTCAATTTCTTCCGCATTCCCATCTTCATTTTCTAATCACGCAATCTCCCTATCTTCATTAATTTGCTCACCATCCGCCAACATTACCACTCATACTTTTTTCTGGACAACAGTGTCCTGGTCCAAAGGCCAATCCACAGTGATAACAGTGTCCCTCATCCTTTCCTTTGACATATTCAGCATAGGGAAGGGCTTTGAGTTCCTCTGTTTCAAGGCCTTGAAAATCCTAGTTTAGCTACAGATGACGCAGAAGACATCTTGGTCTTTGCTTGTAAATTCTGAGACCCACCAATGGCTGCTTGGGCATTATTTGGTGTCACCCAACATCCCTACCTGTGATATAACTTTGCTGCCTCTTTGATATCTGAAACTTGTACTCGTGCTCCATCCCTATGAGTTCCCAAAACTTAGAACCTGTTTCATGGCTTCTACGAAGTCATGGGCTACCCCCTTGGCTCGCATCAGGTCCTTAGTGTTACGTGGGACGCAACCCAGCCAAGAAATATCCAAGAACTTGGTCCTCTACATTTTGGCATGGCTTGAGCAACCAAAAGTTCAAATTCTTGGATGTACTCTTCTATCCCTCCAGTCTGCCTTAATGCTAGTAATCTTTCATATACTGTTCCTAGTGCATTTCCTCCAAATCCCCGCATCAGTGTGTTTGCAAATTCTTTCCAAGATGGATTCTTGGATTTCTGGTGCCAAAACTGGAACCAGTGAACGACGTTACCCTCCATGCTAATGAATGCCAATTTTAGCTTCTTCAACAGCCCGATTTTCTGAACTTCAAAGAATTTTTCTGCTCTCACCAACCATCCCAATGGGTCGCTACCTTCGAAAGTAGGTAATTCAACCTTCTTGGCCTAGGAATGTAGGGGAAGGTCTTGGTCGGATCCTTTGTTCTCCCCCTCTTCCTCTACTGATTTCTCACCTTTATTCACAAAATTCTCCCCCTCAACTGATGATGTCTTCTTGTTTTTCATTTGTAACAACTATTTGATGTAATTCGTATCTGTCTTTAACTCTGCCAGTTGTAGGCTATGCTTGCTGATAATTTTCTCCAATGCTCCAACCTGATTCTCCGTTGCAACTGGGGATTCCCAGCAGGTTGGACCAACCTTGTTAGTATCTTTTTGTTATAAGAATAATCACACAAAATAGAGGAAAGGAAATTTGGAATTTGCTCCTTTATTACTGATAGACTGAAAAGAGCAATCCAAAGGAGCTCACTCCTTTTTACACTGGAAATTATCCTGTCAACAAAAAGTACCCCCTCAATTAGCTACAGAGGACCTATTTATAGTAGTTACAATATTCCCCATAAAAAAACCAACTAACTCTCCTAATTACTATTAGTCTGTTACAACCTTGACCTCTTATTAGTCTGTTACAACCTTGACCCCTTTTCTTTTCCTATAGTAAAGCCGCAGACCCTTTCCTCCTATAGGTTGTTGTTTGGACTACATCCTAACAGTCTACCTCTTCTCCTTTTCCTTGGACTAAAAAAAATGCAATCTACTCTTCTAACTAACGCCCCTTATGACTTTCTTTGTACATGTCCAAACCATCTTAACCGATTTTCTGTCATCTTTTCCTCAATGGGTGCTACACCAATCTTCTTCTTTATAACTTCATTTCATATTCTATCTTCTTTTCTTGTATGACTACATACCCGTCTAAACATTCTCATTTTTGCTACTCTCACTTTTCTCTTATGTTGTCCTGTTAAAGTCCAACATTCACTACCATATAGAATAGCTGGATGTATAGCTGTAGGATAAAACTTGCCTTCGAGTTTGGTAGGTGCCTTGCAATTACAAACAACTCCTGATGTCTTTCTCCATTTAAGTCATCCCTCTTTTATATTATAAGAAAAGATAAAATTTTCAAATCAGGTAAGCTTTTTCTCTTGATTTATTTGGTACTTCATATGGGTGATTTTGCCCTTGGTCTCTTCATAAAAGTTGTAGGAAATTCTTCCCTTGAAATTTGGTCGTCATTGCATCAATCCAATCTCTACAACTCAAGATATCTTCAAAATATTAAACCTATGTCATGCTGCCAGAAGGATCAGCGTGTAAAACTTCATGACCATATTTCTTCATGAATTCATGAAAATGAGCTCAAGTTTGTCTTAGCTTTCCAGGGACACTTCATTTGACAAAATCCAACCTTTGTAGCTCCAGTTATTCCCAGTAGAAGACAGAAAGGTCAAAATGAGCTAAAATCCAAAAGTTAACAAAGATGTTCATTAAAGTCCAAGTTTAAACATCCAAAACTTAACATAGATACCATATTAAACAAAATAATCATTCAATAAAGTCAGGTACAAAGCTTTAAGTGTATAAAAATTGATTGATCACTCCTATAACTATTCCATCCCTAATATATTGTATCCACCGGTACAAGTGGGGTGCTTGTCCCAAAATGTCAAGTCTTAATCCTTGCTTGAACAACTTAATGAGTGTCCTTTTCCATGTTGCTGGTGCAATGCTAATAATATCAGTATCTTCTATGTTGGTGGCTATGTTGTATAGCAATATTATGTTAGTTATGATACATGCTGAAATTCAGCTTATATGATAATTTGTAGTTTATATGGACACTGTATTGTCTTGAACACGTGAATTGCAATTTTACTTTTTTTTGGGAAGACAGTGTTACTAGATGTTGGATTGGCTCTTGACTATTGTGTGCTTCCAACGCAACTAATTTTAATGAACACTTATCATTCTGTACAGTGTACCAATCAAGCAAGTAATATCTGTTGCTAACCTTAATTTGACATGATCATATGCAGCATCTATAATCATGTACAGGAGTTTATCCAAAGATTATATCGTACGTGCCAAAGATCACGGCAAGACAACTCTGGAGACAGTGGAAAAACTTGCTTGACACTGAGTTTGGTGAGAACTCTCAAATTGAGTATGATGCAATTCTTGTATAATCAGCTTTGTGGCTTTTCAAAGTTCTTGTTCCATGCTAATTTGATATTTTATCTTAGAAGGTAGGTGATGAATAAGGTTGAGTAAAACTATCTAACTGAATGGTTTTAAAATGGGTTTGTTTAAAACTGCATCAAAAAAATAAACATGTTGCTCAGGAAATGTAGTTGCTTCTCCTCATGTCATAGCATTGCTCCATGTTACTTGTATTGGACATTCAAAATGTTAATAATGGAATATTTTTGCTATTCTATTTTGTCCAAATATAGCATTCCTTGGTACTTTTATGTTGCTTTTGTGTGGAAATAAATTATCGTTGAAAGCATATGCTAATCCTTACTCTTATCTATTGACTTTAATTAGCAGGCGGAAAAAAAGAAGAACGTTTGATTGTGTCATGTCTTTTCAGACAACACTCTGTATTGGAAAGCAAATTTGACAACTTTGACAATCCTAACATCAACGGCAAACTCAATACGATTACCGATAGATGTTAAGATTCTTTTTCTTCCTAACAAATTTGTATTTTACCTTTTCCCTCTTTTTAGATCGTCAAGTTTATTTCTCACAGTTGTCTATTTTCTGACAAGTTTTATAGTCCAAGTTATAATATGTACACATAGTATGTACAGTAGCACACTTGTAAATTTCCTTAATGTATATTCAAACTTGAACAATTGTAAAATGCACAAGTGTTGTACAGTTTACAGCCACAAATTTAAAATCACTTACTCGGCCTTAATTTCAGTTTATGAATTTTAGAGTATATGCGATTTTGATCTTTCTAATTTTGTTTGCTCACATATTTTTTAGTCTTCATAATTTCTTAAACTGTTCAAATTAAACTTCTTTTAAAATTTCATTTAATGATTGACAGATATGTAATTGATTTGTATAGATTCGTAGAGGTAAATTATTATTATTATTATCAGGAAGGGGAAAATATAAAATAATTTAATAAAAATAAATTTAGTTAAATTTTTATTTAAATGTTTATGCACTTTTTTTGTTAATTTACACAAATTAATAAGGTCATACTTCTATTATTTTTATGTTAATCATCTACTTTTATGTTATAAATGTCTTTCAACACTTTCTTTTAAATATTATGTTTTCATAATCATAGAAGTAATTTATTTGTTTTTATAAAAAATTAAATATTAAAATATAAGGAAAAAAAAAACACAATTTCATTTGTTACTTTTTGTCTAGAAGTTAAGTGAAGTTTAACTTAATTAATTTTTCATACACAATTATCTATCTTGTTTTTATGTATTTGATTTGACTTTTTTTCGTTGCTATTGTGCGTTGAGTATGGTAACGTCATATATTAGAAAAAATAAATTTATAATAATAAAGGAGATATGTTTACAAATATAAGGTAAATCAAATGAAAAATTTTCAAAAAGATAAAATAAAGATTAAACTTTTTTAAAATGTGAATTGAGGTAACTTTTATAGAAACAAAATTATCTATTAATTATGTGACACAAATCTTGTATTATTAATATAGTAAAATTTTATAGTTTTTCTTTTGTAAAATATTTTTTTAAATTTTGTGTATTATTTCAATACTTGAAAGGGAAGAAACTGTAACATCAAAACAAACTTTGTAATGTATGTAAAAAACATTCAAATAAAATAAATAAATATAAAAATTTACCTTAAAAGAGAATAAAAAATCCACAAATTGGTGTTTTTTACTTGTATTTATTACTCTGTTGAAAATAAATAACATGCATAAAAAAATGTTAACAAATAACTATTTTAGAAAGAAACAACAAAAGTAAAAAAACAAGGATGTATACATCAATATTTATAGATTGAATACTTGTTTAAAATATTTAAAGTAATAGTATTAATAAATATCTAAATAAACATAATTTATTAACACGTAGTTAATTATCAATTTAATCAATTACATTTTATCCTATTATGTGTACTAATATATTACTTTAGTAATGATTTGGATACATTAAATATTAATAGAATTAAATACTAATAGAATAATTAAATTAATTATGATTAAAAATGTAATTTATAACATGAAAATGAATTATGCATGTAAACTATAAAACTGTGATAATAAATAAAAAGTTATCATAATTATAAAAATCCTTTTGCAAATTTTTTCATAATATATCAAATCAAAATCAATTTAGGATTTAATGATTAATTTAATCATAATTTATACTTATTATAATTATCTTAATTACTATAATTAAATACAATAATATCTATTTTTATGAATTGATAATAGAAAAAAAATTGTATTTCAGGTAAGAAATTTGCGAAGAGTCATTCACTTAAAATAAATCACATAAGATTTCTAAATTTAAATTTAATTTTTTTCTAAATTAGAATCAAAATACATATAAGTGTCATTCATTTATTTGAATCAAAATATAAAACAATATTATTAATTAGAATGTTTTGATCATCATTGATTATTGTAGTTGAGTATTTCATTATTAAATAATCATCATAAATATCATAAATATGTATTTCTATGAATTAAAATAAAATAAAATAATCTAAAGATATGTAAGAAGGTTAAAACATTTTCTAAAGAAAAAGAGCTTGAAGAGCATACCACCTCAGGCAAAGAAAAACTTTAGAAAGAACAAGTCTAACTCTCCAAAATTTACCTACTTTGAATGCTACAAATCTAGACACATCAAGGTAGAATGTCCTGTCTATCTTAAGAAACAACAAATTGAAGAGAAGAAAAACAAATTATAAGGAAAAAAGAGGGCATACACAGCTTAGGAGGACAATGCTTGAAGCACTTCAAGTGAAAATGAAGAAGTAAATTTTTGTTTCATGACTAAAAATGAGGATAACATTGTAAGTAATTTTGAATTTGAACTTGATGAAACCATGATTAACTACTTGATGCCTTTAATGTGATAAGTAATGAAGCTCAAAAATTGGTTGTGTCAAACAACAAACTCAAGGGAAAGCTAAGGTGGCATGTGAAAAAATTAGCTTCTTTCCAAAAAGACTAGAATTACTTAAAAAATGAAAAAGAAAATTTGGAATAGGCAAAAAAGAATTCTCTTTGCAATGAGACTGTTAGTTTCACAAGCCCTTCTTCTCAATGTGAAAGGTGTAAGATGCTTGAATCCAAAAATATGTACTTGCTAAATGTAACGACTAAAATTTTAGCACGCATTTTATTTAAATATTAAAAATTGTTCAGAACATAACAAACATACTTAACTATTACATCTCGGATTTAAATTTTAGTCTTACAACATAACTTA
>JAMLFT010003201.1:0-22743 GCA_026544285.1 Pachyrhizus erosus | reverse complement strand
TAATATAAAAGTCTTTATGTAAACCTTTAATTTTCTTAAAAAATAAACTCTGGATTTATGGGCCCATACCCATATTTGCATGTAGCTGCTTGACGGCACCTGTCTTGTTCTTCTTGGATACAACAACTAAAATCACACGGAATCTTCACAGTAATTCCTTCAGGAAGGAGAGGAGAACTCGTGACGTAGAGTTTGCTTTGATTATTATTCTTTACCCGATAACAATTTGTCTCAAAACTCAGGTGTCAATTATTATAAATGTAACAAATTTGTATTTTCCTATGGAGATTATGAACGTGTGCCCGGGTGTGAGAAGGATTCACTGAGTACTAGGTAGTAATTTTGTTTCTTGTTAATGGTAGTAGAATTTAGTTTCCTTGTGTTTGCTTTAGTTACGTTTCACTTCCTTGGGATGAACTTTCCCATTTATTTACTTATAATTGTCCCAATCAGTTTTACCGTACCATTCAATTCCTCAATCTTTGTTTTTATCAATAAAAATGGCAGCAAGAATTTGATTAGTCATGATTCATGAAGTGGCTTGCAGCGTCATGTTTGGACTTTGGATAGCTACATAAACAAGACTAGTGGTTTATTCTGTCAATGTGTAGCCATAGAAAATTCATAAATTCTTGAAGTTTCCTATTGGGAAACTGCCTTATAGTACGTAACTCCTACACTGTCTTAGTTGGAAAGCTACCTCTCATCAAACCGGTTGAAAAGTTACCTTAATTGTAGTGATTCTTAGACTGTAAACATCAACAACACTCATTATTGGTGTTAAGTTTTTATGCTTTACTAATTTTTTTTTCAACTGCACATGTAAACACAAGGTCAATCTATAAAGAAAAGAGAATAAATAACGTATCCAGCAATGTAAAAGATATTTTTCAAGTTTGTTTAAGTAAATTTATCTAAAAACATGAGAAAATTTTTTATAAATTATCTTATAAATTAATTTATATTTATGTAAAATAAAATTAATTTTTTTCCTACTATTTTTTTAAGTGTTTTTTAAAAAGTCTGCCTAACCAGACCCGTAATCCCAAATTGTAATGTAATTGTTAGGTTTTACAATAAATAAATATCTTAAAAATCATCTTACAATGATTATTTTTTATTGATTGGGAGCATCACTTATATTCTTTTTACCAGTGCATAGAAATTAAAGTCAATAAACAGATTTAACTTGGTGATTATGTGGGACATTGACACAATTTTGCGTCGTAAACTCTGGATAAGAAATGGTTCACTATAAATAAATTAAGTTTCGTCATCAATTTGTATATAGCTTATGAGGCAAGATTGAGTTAGTACGTAGCTTCACTTTACAAGAAATATGAATCAGGAAATGATTTTGACGGCGCGGAAACCACTAGTATTAAATGATACCAACATCATTCTTTCAATGTAGCCTTATTTTGGATACGAAAGTGATCTTTCGAGAACTCAAATTTTGAAGATTGTCTTTTGCCTAAAAATCACAAAGAAACAGTTTTCAACCGTTTCCAAAAGCTACTGGAATATATGAGAATTCCTGGAATGGGACCTGACAAGTATGAAGAGAACAACCACATGGAATTGCATTTGATCTCTAACACAGTTTTTCAAATCTTTTTTTGTTTCGTTAGCCAAATTTAGACACAAACATATCGCAGTTGGGCAACGTGGAGAGAGGTGGAAAGGGAAATAACACATATTTTGGTGGGGTTTGAGAAAGAATTGATTATACAATTAGTGTTGGTAATAATTTCTGTTTCCCACTTTTTATTCCTAGTCAGAAAAGAAGGATTTACTTTTAGATTTTGCGGACTTTACTAGTTGAAACTTGAAAGAGCAAGAAGGAGCCTCTTTATCTTTACTTGTTTTGGAGGAAAAAAGACAAGGATTTGTGGGTGGAAAGGTGGGCAGTAAAAGACAGAGATAGGTATGAGTGAATTTGAATTCCAACAAGATATACATAATTTTGGAGGGGCCGGGTGAGTGAATGGTGAATGGTAAAGTTTGAAGTTTGAAGAGGCAGCATGAAAGTACAGGAATTGGACTACGTGGTGGTGTCTCTGGGTCTGTTGGTGTTGGGAATATATCATGTTTGGCTTCTCTGCACTATAATCCGCTACCCATCTCGCACTGTCATTGGTTTGAATGCTCAGTCTCGTTACCGATGGGTTCTCTCCATCATGGCTTTCAGTATTCTCTTTCTCTACTACGGTATAGGCTGTGCTGTAGCAGTTTTTAATGTCTTTGGGTGTCTGTTATTAGAATTTTAGTTTAGTATTGTCTGTCATCTATTGTCGCAATATTATCCAGTAATAATGTTTTACCCTATTGGATTCACAATAATTAGTATCAGAATCGATCATTCGATCAAGTAATTGAGATCAACTTAAATCAGTATAACAAAATTGATAATATATTAAACATAAGGACCATTTGTATTGAAAGTCATATTTACGGTGGATCCATGTATAGAGATATAGAATCTTTCTAACAATGATAGTTGGATGATGCAAGTGTCTATCACATATTAATAACAATAGATAAATTTTAAAGGAGGTCTAAGGATGATACAAGGGTTTAATAGACAATGCAAATATCTAAAGTATATTGACTGCATTGATTAAATTTTAAAAGTTTCATTAGATATTTGTGAATATGAGTTAAAATGTGATGTTAAGTTTAATTATATGATATATTCATAATTTATTGATGAAAATTTCTCTAATATTTTATTCTTTTAGATTTGCAACAGATGTTAACGAAACCCTTTACAGTAGTGTACAGAGAATAAACAACAATAATCACACACACATGCTCAAAACTAATTAGCTAAACGTATTAGAATCCTGAAGTTACAAACAGAAAAAAGACAAGATTTCACATTCTCCTATTACAAAACACTTAGAAATAGATCCTGATCTTTTCTATTTTTCTTTCTTAGTAATTCCTTCCAAATCAGAGTAAAGCATTGCTATGTAACAGAGCTTGTATAAAGACAACAAATTTGGGTAAAGCTGTGCTACTCTAGTTGTTTGGGTTTAGTTGCAATGAATGACTCAAATAAGTTTAATTTGAAAGGAGAAATTTGATAGAAAAAGGGCGATACCTGAGTTTATTTAGATTTAATATCCTTGCTGTTTATATTCTATCTAGCTAGGGCTGGTCCAATCTAAGATTATAGGTATTAGATTTTAGATTGTTAGTGAATAGGACTAGTCAGCGTTTTCTTTATTTTCTTTTTCCTTGCACCACACTCCGAAATTTTAGAAGCTATTGTTTTACATTTTGGCAAGTGTAGTTTGATCTTATTTGCTGATAATTGTTTCCAAAACTAACTTCCCTTGCATTGTTTTCAGGATCCCTTGAAAAATGGGGTTTTGGGCGTTCAAACAATCCGGAACAATATCATGGCATCCACTCTTCTTGCTACAACAGCAATCACTCTTAGTTCACTTATTGGCGTTTTTGCAAACAATGAGTCAGATACCAAATTAGTTTATGGCAACAAAACTTCCCTTAATTCTTCAATCAAACGCCTCTCCATCTCACTATGCTTCCTCGTTGCATTTCTATGTAATGTGCAGTCTATTAGATACTATGCACACCTGAGCTTCATGATCACCACACCAGTACTGAAAGGCCAAAAGGATTTCATTGAATATGTTGCAAAAACCAAGAACCGGGGTAGTTATTCTTGGTCTCTAGGCTTGCAGGCCTTCTACTTGTCATTTCCTCTTGTCCTTTGGATTTATGGGCCCATACCCATGTTTGTTTGTTACTGCTTGACATAATTTATTTCGTAATTCTTGGACACTACAACTCAAATCACACGGGATCTTCACACTAAGTCATTCAACAAGAGATAAACTTGATAACTATTATCTATTAGCTCGTAATAAAGTTCACCTGTACATTTTCTATCGTCATCTCTTTAATGATATTATTATTGGTGGATTATTGTATAGTATTTATTGAAAAGTATGTGTATTATTTTCCCCTATTTTTGAAGGAAAAAGGTGGTTTTGGGCACTTGCATTTGGGAAGTTTGTTAATTCTGAATTAGAGGTGTTTGCAGTATGATTTTGAAAGAAAAATCATTCAATTCAAATATAAAATTATTATGCGATTGGATTAAATTTAATTTGGATGAAACATCAAATTTAAATTAAATCATGTTAATCTTTTAGGTTGAGATTAATTCGATTTAACGGTTTTGATGTTCAACGCCCTATTTTGAACCTTGTGCTTAATTGGTGAATAAAGAAGATGAATTTTAATAGTGCCACTAGCATGTAGTGGACGGTGCTGGTTCACCTATAATACAGTTATTATTGTCTTGAATATGATTCCAAAAATGTCATTTCATAGAATGGGAAAATAGACATGGATGACATATTTTTGAAAAATCAAATCAGATTTCATAATTCAATTGGTTTACATAAGATCAAGTCATGCATGCTATGTCATGTAAGGAGCCGTGAAATGAACATAACATGTTCTCATATAGGTTTGATCACAAGCAATGTGGGACTGGTGGATTGTCCGAATGTAAAAAGAGTCATATATGCATGGGTCAATGATTGGAAAAGAGGGATCAGAAACCATTTTATCTTGTATGATTGGCTTCTATATGAATCATTTAATTTATCAGTACGATGGGACATACATAACAGAACCATCGCAAAAAAATATCTGCTTACAATAAAGATAAAAAGATTGCTAACCTATCAGATACCCTTATCAACACTACAGTCTGCCATATCTTTCTTAAATTCTTAGCATACTAACTCTCTGACCTGCTTTTCAAACTTAATCCAAAATGAACCTATTGCCCGTCCACCAAAAATGGCTGCTTTCAATGTATCACAAGAAACAAAATAAAGGCTGTTTTCAATGTATAGAAAAAATGGTTCCTTTCAGAATGGTTGTCCATCATGTTGATCAACAATAAAATAATTGCACAATGATTAGATTTAAAATGAAATAATTTTAAGAATTCAATTAGAATGTTTTGACACCATAAATATTTTTTACACTTATCTAATTATAAACTATCACATATAATAGAATTATCAATTTTTATAATAATATTTTAGAATCACATCTAAATAATTTTTAAATTTATTTATAATATTATTTTTTTAGCATTGCTAATACATAAAAATTAAATACCAATTCCAAATATTTCTAATAATTTTGTTAAAAACCGAGCATGTTGAGTGTATATATTTTATGATTTTAATAATGTATAGTATTTTATTGATTTATTTATTTACATTAGTTACATAAAAATCTTTTTAAGTTTCAGATGTATAATAGTATTGTATTTTTTATTGAATATTTTTATTTTTGAATACTTGTAAGTGAATCTTTATTCAACAACATTTTTTAACTATACTAACAAGTACCTTAATCGTAATTATTAAAGAATTAAATATATTTAAGAAAAAATAAAATAATATACTTGAAACTCTAATAGTAATTTTACTTTTTTTAAGTAATTAGGAATAATAAATAAAAGATATTAAATGTTTTTCATATATATGAGAATCTTGAGAATTTTTAAAAGTTAGGTTGAGTTTGACTAAACTCATTACCAATCCAATCAAAATTTTATTGATTGAGTTGAATCAGGTTTGTGTAAAATAAATTTAACCCAACCTAAACTAACTTAGTCACAATCGAATCGATTTGATTTGGATCAATGAGTTTAAAAATTTAAATTTACTTTAAAATTTAAAATATTTTACAAAAAAGTAAAATAAAAACAATGATACATAATATACAAGCTCAAGTCCACATTCTATTATATTACAATGCTTGAAAATTCAACCAACACACGACAACTCTATCACTTCCACCTAGTATATTATTCAATTAAATTGCAATGTCATGTATAGCATGAACTTTCATCTAATCCTTAAAATGTTTTATAACCTTACATAAGACATACTTAAAGAATTTCATAGAGTTATTATCATTAATTATTAATGATCATTTTTATTTTTTTTTAATTTAATATATACACACACACATACATATACATATATAATAATGATAATAATAATAATAATAATAATAATAATAATAATTATTATTATTATTATTATTATTAATCAAAAGGTTAGTAGATCAAGTTCACAAGTAAACAAGTTTAAAATTTAAAATTTGTGACCAAACTCATACATAAACAGGTTTGAATAGGTTTGATTAAGTTTGACCTAGACACTTAAAAAATTCAACACAAAATATTTAAGTTAGTTTAGGTCAAATCAAATTCACAAATGACTCACACTCATAAATATCCCTAAATTTTATAATACATGTTACCAACATCCCTAAACCCTAAACCTTAAACCCTAAACTTATAACTAATATGTTTTATGACATAAACACTTATAGTTTAGATTTAATTTGTAAAAAAAAAAAAAATTTAATTTTTTATTTAAACGAATTAAGTCAATGTGGTTTAATTCAGTTGATTGAATAATGTGTATGAATTATTATAATTTTTTTGTTATTAGAATTTAACTTCTTCCCTTAAATAAATAAATTGAAATTGATTAATTTTTTATTTATAAATATAAAATATTGGATGTAATATCATGTAAACATGTGTAAGCATTTGACTTGGAAGGATATGCCAATTGACCTAACCAAATCCATGCTTAAGAATGACAATAGGACATTTCATACATTAATACTAATCCAACATTTAATGAAAATATTCTTATATTTGTACAAGTATTTATTAAATAGATATTGACAAACTTTATAACAAGTTAATGATTTAACCAATTACACTAAGAGAAAAATCAAATTTAGATACATTAATTACCTATAGGGTTAGTTGATTACATTACACACATCAACTTGTTTATACAAAAATACAAAGTTATTGGTTTAACCGATTATACCAAGTAGACAATCATTCTTATAAAAACAATGACTCACTAATTTAATGGATTACACATCATATTAATCAATTACACTGATATGTGAACTTATCCAAAATTGGTTTAGATCAATTAATCAATTATATGGCTATTTTAATCAATTATTTTAGTTGAAATTTTAAAAATTGTATAAGCCCACAACTCTCATTTAACTTTTAATTAATTCTTATGTTTTCAAAATCTAGTTTCTCTTAAAAGTTTTAGAGTTGAACAAGGAAGAAATACTTCTTTTATGCATTCTTGATTAGCATCAAGAGATAATTATGACTTAGATAATGAAATTGATATTATTGTGCTATATAGTTGAAATCTTTACATCTAGTAAATGTTTTCCTAACCCTTTTTCTTTTCTAAAAGTGATGTTGAATTGAGATAGGATTTCTCAATGATTCTTTATGGTAGGGTTCTACAAAGGGTAAAGTCTTGTGTTATCTTTTTTGAAAGTTTTAAGAAGAGGGTTTGTTGTTTTTAATTTCTTTATGTATGTATAGTGTTTTAAAACCTTGACTCAGGTTGGCAAGATAATTGGATGCAGATCAATAAAGAACTAACCGGTATAAAAATCTTGGTGTATCTTTCTCTCTTATCTTATTTTTGTTTCTTGATTAAATAGTTAATTACTAATCTTATTTTAAGTAATTCTATGATACATTGTGTTTAAAGAAGAGTTAGAGTGTTACACCTTCTATGATTTAATTCATAATTCCAAAAAGAATCGAGACAAAAGATATTTTGATTTTGAAAAAAATTTCATAGAATAAATTTACTATTCTTAATTTTTTGTGGATTATACCAACGGAAATAAATTAAGAGAACTTACTTTATATATAATTAAAAATATTTAAAATTGTAAGTAACAAGGAGTACTTTTTTCGATTCATGTTTTATTCGAACAAATTACAAAATTATCATATATAAAAGATAGCCGTTGGAATATTTGAGCAAATTAACAAGTGGATTGGGTAGATAGGTAAATAAGGACATTTTCACGGCTAGAAATGAAGACAACAATAGGAGAGATTAGGATGAGAAATGAAAAAAAAAAAAAAAAAAAAGATAGAAAGAAAGCAGGATTAATATTGGATCTGGCATGACATGCATGGATATTCAAAATTTTGATAAGGATTGAATTGAACAAGTAGCTGGTGTGAGTTAAGAAGGGCATCATATGAGTTTTGCACAGCGCATTAACCACTATCATATCAAATTCCAGACAAAGACACATTGCCGCCCAGCCAATCCTTAGCCAAAACGTAGTAAATTCCTTAATAAGATGTATGTTTCGACTCATTCCTAGAAACACAACCAAACCTCTCTTTTCTGTTTTCTTCTTTTGTCAATGTTTTGAACGAATTTCCAAAATGATGCTTTACAATATTCAATCTTTGTTGCCATCGACCATTGCTTTTTATTAAGCCATCGTTTATTCCCATTTAATGACCGATCAAGTACTACTACGAATAAAGTTTTTTTAAATTCATAAACAAAATTTCATATAAACAGCCTTTTTTATGTATGTGTAGCTAATAATTAAATGAAATTCAACATTATATTTACATAGATCAGAAGAATTTTTCCAATTAATATTATAATTTGTTACCGAGTAATCACTTCTTGAGGATGAATGATTTCTCTATAATAAGTAATAATATATTGATTGCCAAAAGTTTCTTTTTTTTGGTGTATATTGGAAAAAATATTATAAAACTTATAAATATAATGTTAAATTTCATTTAGTTATTAACTACACATTCATAATCGCTCAATATTAAGTTATAGTCAGTCAATGAGAATAGATGCTTAGTAACAAAAGTACTACTTATATGTAAAAAAAAAAAAAAAATCTTAATTTTATGAATTTAATATAGACTTTATTCGTAATTCTATTTGGTTAATTGTGTAAAATAAAATTATATTGATAATGCATGGAAAATAAACCTTTATTTTAAGAGTTTAATTCTTATGTATTTTGTAAGCATAAAATTTTTATATTATTGACTAATTAGAATTCATGGCAGGTATAACTTTTACAATGTTTGGATGGAATTTTTTAAGAAGGAAAAGTAATTTTCAATGGGATTTAAAATTTTTTGGAAAAAAATTTGTTGTTTGGATATTTAATTTTATAAAATTTAAGAATTTTAAAAAAATTGAAATAACTAAAATTAAATTATTTGAAATTCCATCTAAAAATTTTTAGAATTCCTTTTTTCCTTTCTTGTTATTGCTCTCTCTTCTTTCTTTTTTTCCTTTCTCTTTTTCACATGTCATCTCTCTTCTCCCTCTTTGTTTTTTATTTGTTTTATAAAAAATAAAAAATAGAAATAAATAAATTTGTCTACTTTATCCAAACATAAATTTTTAAAAGTGAAGGAATTTGATTACTTTATCCCAACAAAAAAAATTTAGAATGAAAGAATATCAATTAAAGTTATTAAAATTTTCATTTTTTTTGTAATTCTCAAATTCTGCATTCAAACACATGCTTAAAATAGTTATTGTAAAAGAAAATAGAAAATGCATTCTTAGTATAAAACTTTTATGCACTGAAATCAAACAAAATTTAAGTATTTAGACATGTGAGACTAATAATTAAGAATTATTTTGAATATAAAAACTTTTTTTTTTTAAAATAAGCAATCCTTAAATTTTTTTGTCACCTTCATCCATCCTATTCTTTTATCTCAAAAATTTACTTTTTTTTTTTTTTTGTAGTCATCTTCCTTCATTTCAAAACTTCGACCTCTCATTTTCTTAGGTCATCTTTCTCCATCCCACCCTTCCATGTGAAGATAATGACATGTGTTTGAGCCACTTGGTTGGAGAGTGTAACATAAAATATGCAAAATAAATTTGTTTTAAGTATTTTTATTTTTAATTTAATTAAAATAATATGGTATGATGTGACAAAATAGAAACATTTAATTAATTGAGTGTAAAATAATTTTAGTACATAATAAAAGTCTTATCATAAAATTTAACAAATTTATCATATATGACAATTGTGATCAGATAATAATTTTAAAAAATCTTTTATAGTATCATTGCATACACTATTCCTTATTATTTAATAGGCTTAAATATATCTTTAATCTTAGTAAAATATTTCTTATATTTTTTTCTTTAGACTTCATCTCTCAAAAAGTTGAAATAATTTTTTTTAGTCCATACTATTAAATGATATTTGCTAACTAATTATCTTTTTAATGAAAAGTCAAATAATTATCCTAGGTAATATCCACATGTCAATATGTTATACCTAAAAAGTATTATAAATTCTTAAAATAAGTATTATTTATCTATCTTAATGGATGTTAAGAATAAAAATAATAATTTTAGATTTTGAAAATATAAAATTAAAAAAATATTTTATAATGACCAGAATCAAGATTCCCTCATTTTATAAGATCAAAAATAGTAATTTTTAAATTTTAGATAAATAAAAAATAAAAAATAAAATTTATAAGAATCAAAATTTATTTTTTTTACATAAGAACTAAAAATATAATTAAGTCTATTTTATATCTTAAATACATCATAAGTCCTCAAATAATGGGTTATAAAATAGTAATTTAAGGGTTTTAGGCAGAGGAAATTTGATCATAGGTTCAAATTTGCCTTGTTTTAAAAATTGAGGAAGTTGATTGACTTGAAAAAAATTCAAAAGGAAAAAAAATGTAGTTAAATATATTCAATATTATTTATTTTTTATACTAATAATTGTTAATTTTAAGAATATTTTTCAAGTAAAATACAATTTTATTATTTCTAAAAGAAATTTTTATAAAATTTCTTGCCCATTAAGGCTGTTTATGTTACTGTAGTTTGGAGATTATCATTTTCCTTTTTCTTATTCTATGCTGATTGATCCCCCAGCATTTATAAAAAGAATTTTCATAATTTTTAGTATTGCCAAACAGAATAGACCCAGATTCCATCAACATGTTCCTTTTGTTAGAAATGGATCAACTTTACGTATAATCCCACTGTTATTTTAAATTATAGTTTTTCTATTTCCTCTCTTTTCACACTCGTTCAAATTGGTCTCCTAAGTTGGTCAACGATAGTATAATTATATTTGGAACAATGTCATACAGAATCTTCCTCTTCTGTATTATATTTTATTTCTTTTCAAAGAAAAAAGCATTAATCAGCTATTGAAAACTAAATATTCTTTAAAGCTAAAATTGCATTAGATTTGACTAAACAGGCAAAGCATATATTACAACACTAGATTCTAGCTGATTACTCGCATGCAACAAAGTAAAACCCCTTCACTTTTTGTTTTCGAGTGATTTGATATGAATGCTATTAACAAAGTGAAAAAGAAGCATAGAGGATGGCTAAAGAAGAAAGAATTAAAATAAAGTAAAAAATATAAGATCAAACTACACTAGATCAGCTTCATATATTATTAAATTATATTATATTCATTTTATATTTTTAATTATCATATATATTTTAACTTTTGCTATCTTTAATTTTAAATAATAATTAAACTAATAAATTAGGAATTTCAATATACTTAAAAGATTAAAAATAATGTCTTAGTTAAATAATTTATGTTAGTGCTTTTATACATCTTCCTTGGTTTTTGTTAAAACTGTACTTTATAACTTTAACCAATACATATATGAAAAATACTATTCTCATTAAGTATGTGATTCTGAAATTTATTTCATTAATTTGACTATTCACCCATGTGTACTAAGTTAGAGTTTTTTTTAAGAGTAAACAAAATTCTTAATGAACTTCTCTTAAAGAATGATAATTATATGTATTAACTTTTTAAAGTTTTAAATTTAGTTTTTAATTAATCATGCTTTTCCTTAAAAATTTACTTGTATCTTTTTAATTGATATTTTTTATATTTTATATAAATTAAAAATATTCGTGCAATGTTTGAGACATTTATTAGTATGTTATATGTTTTAGTTATGGTAACTATAGCTTCATTTTGTTTTTTTGAAGAAAGCATTATTGAAAAGAATTTGATTTCTGTTAATTATATAAATTAAAAATATTCGTGCAATGTTTGAGACATTTACTAGTATGTTCTATGTTTTAGTTATAGTAACTATAGCTTCATTTTGTTTTCTTGAAGAAAGCATTATTGAAAAGAATTTGATTTCTGTTAATTGAAAAAATAAAATCTTTTATACTGTAAGAATTGACCGTTAAAGTTTGCTAAAATTAAATCAATGCATTGACGGTTAAGTTATATTAAACACATTATTTTTCTAATTCATTATTTTGATATCTTTATTAAAAAAATAGAAATATTTAATCTCTTAATTTTTGAAAATAAAAAAAATCAATTCTTCGGTCTAAATTAATGTTTTAGCCGTTAAATTACTAATATTGACTGTTCTTAAGTGATGTCTGTTTAGTAATTATATTTTTTTAATTTATTTATTGATGATTGAATAATTTAATTTAATAAATCATTATTTAAAAATATAATTTTATTTTTAATTTTCGTTTTATAAAAATCACGACTATAGAAAATAAATTAATAATCAACTGTCGCTTAGGATAACTTGTTTTAGTTGAAAGTTAATGTTAAAAATTTAACTATCAAAACATTAAATTAGATGATGAAATCAAATTTTCTTATTTTTAAAAACTAAAAGATTACGTATCTTTATTTTTTAATAGATAAATCAACATTATGAATTAAAAAAAATACTAAAATTACATTTGAGCCTTGATTGAGTAATTAGTGAATAAATAGATTTAATTATCACCACTTTCATTTAGATAGGCCTAATACGAGTGCATGAATATAGAGGGGGCAAAATAGGGATTAGAGTTCATAATTAGGTTTAACGGAGTGTTTTTAAATGATTAGTGTTATATTTTTTTTTTGTTAACCATGTTATGGATATAAAATGTCTATCAATTTTTTCGATGAGTGATATTTGTTAAAAAAACTTGATTAGGTCATCTTTGATGGAATTTTTCTTCCTAACCACATTTTTTCCAACCATCTTTGAGAATCTCATTTGTGTTACTTTAAGTTAGTGGTAGAAGCAAATCCTCTTAGAAAAAGAGAATCATGTGTATCTAACTATATAATAGAATTCTACATTGTGCATATGTCATTAGAAAGAAAATTAAATAACTAAGGACTTGTTTCTACATGTTTTACCTTCTAAAACTCTATATAGTTCATAAAACATTGCTTAGATAATGTTGTGTGACTAACGATGTTAGACTTAGCTTACGTGTACCAAGGTCCACTAATACACATTACTGAATTTTTAAGGTTAAATATCATTTTTGATTCTTTATCTTTTTTTTTTGTTTAAATTGGTCCTCCATCTTTTAAAATGTTCAGTTTAGTCCTTTATGTTTTTAAATCGATTCAAAATGGTCCCTACCATTACAATGTTAATAGAAAACGTTAATTGGTTTTGTTCTTTTCCAAACCCTAATTTTGAACAACAGTATGTTGCCACTAAAGACAATTTTTTGTGATTGTTTTATTTTTTTTTTCTTCCTATGTTGCTTATTTTCTCTCTTTCCTTACAACTGCTACCTTTGCACCGCCATTGCAATCGTTGTTAGTCATCTCTCTCTACTTCTAATGAATCAAGTCTCTCTACTTTCAACATTTCTACAAATCCAATATAGCGATCTAGAATTCAACAAATCCATATTCATTTTATCAATCAAATAGGTGATAGTAAAAACAAAAATAGATTCAAAATGGAATTAAACAAAAAGAATGCAAAATAATCAACTTCAAAATTGATAGCATAACAATTCAATCTAGTAGTTGATTGAAATCCATAAATGTCAAATAAATCCTATAGGGAGGTAAAATGTTGAATCATTTAATTGTGTGAAAAGTGCAAAAGGACCAATAAGTATATCATAATCATGTCAAATCAAAGAATCAAGTAAGAATGAATAAACGAGAAAGGGAGAAAAATCAATAAAGGAAGAAAAAAATTGGAACAACCCCCAAAAATCGCCTTTGGTGGTATTACACAATAGTAAAAAATTAGGATTTGAAAATGAAGAAGATTAATTAACATTTTTTGTTAATATTATAATGGTAGGAACCATTTTGAATTAATTTTAAAACATAAAGGATCAAAATGAACCTTTTAGAAGATGAAGGACTAACCTAAATATAATATATATATAAGTTGAAGAACCAAAAGTGATATTTGGTCAATTTATAAATATACAAGACACATTCTAAATTGAATGATGTCTTTATTTCGTGGCACTTCTATTTAAAGGAGCTAGACCAAACATAATTAAACTGATCAGACATCTACACCAAAAATAAATTACTAAAACTTGATATATAGAGAAAAATTATGGTGGATTAATTATGTTTTGATAACATAAGAGACCTAAATAAAAAGTGAAGAGAGTGCATAATAAATTAATGGAAAGGTTATATATGTGTAACCAAATTAATAGAGCAAACAAAATTTTATTAACATGTTGATGGTACAAGTGAAATTGAGTTTGATCCCTCTAAATAAGATTTTAAGTTCAAGTCTTGTAGAGAAAAAAAATATGATTGAATAAAAAGATTTTATTAAAAATAGTCAATTAAATTTTTTGATAAAAATAAATTATTAAAAAATTTAATGTATTACGATGATTCAAAAATAATAAACAAATTTTTTATATTAAACTTGTTGCCATTCTTTGGTAGTACAGCTTGTGCTACGGAGCTGGAAGGAAAATAAGAGAAAACTAAGTATTTACGTAAATTAAACTAGCTAGAATTACATTGAGTCAAGCTTAAAGAATAAAAATAATATTATTTTTCACCCTTTCCTTATGCAATTAACTGGTTTTATATTCTGTCATATCAAACTCGACTTAAAATAGTAATGGCCATGTAAGTCACATCTCAATGAGTGTGCAATTACATATCTGGAAAAGGGTCTTTGTCATCTGAAAATAACATATTCCTTCCTACTGAGCTAGCTTTAAAGCGGTAGGTCTAGAAAATGGGAGAATATTTTCATTACTTCATGTTTCTTGCATTGCAGGCAAGACAAGTGATATTTCACTGTATGTTCTCACATTATTTACCGGAGATGGGTTCTATGTTGGATTGCAATAGAGAAAATGCAACCTCTAATAGTATACATCAATTGCCTACCACTTTGTCAGTTGCAATACGTCACATTAATAGTAATGGGGTCATCACTCAATCTGAATTTTCATAGCACAGGAATGGTAAAGGTGTTGTAAATTATCCATGAAAACTACCCATTTGTCTCCTCTAAGACAAAGTGCCATTAATTTTTTTGTTTTTTAAATTTGCATTGAACTATGTTTCATCGACCATGACCAATTTAATTACCGTATTCAGGCAAATATTATATAATTATTTGATCAGCTTGGTTAGTTGGTGAATAGTAAATACAGCATATTAAGTCTTGTAATGTTACAAGCATTGTCGTTTTTATTGATGATATATTCACATAAAATCTCCAATGAGAACTTGGCCACTTTTCATTGACTGCATTAGCAAGAGGTTGCCATTGTAAATCTGTGAACAAGAGTGTGGGGTACTGACTTGGAAGAATCCTGAGCAATTAAGAATATACATGCCCTACAATATGTCATGGTCAGTTTGGAATTTGGACCCCATATATTTTCTTCACAATTCCCTTGCCACAAATTTCATTTGCATGTGGTCCTTCTTCCACGAAACAAGTGGTAGTACATTCTTCTTGTTAAGAATCATACTGTGATCACGATACCGAGTCTATCACTTTTCTGGCACAGAAAAAAGGAAGCCAGAATTTTCTTAGAGTAGACGAAGCACAAATGAATGAAGGTAATAAAGATCTAATATTGTCCAAATCAAAATATAATCAACGTTATACATAGTAAAGAAAATTAATAGGAAAAGAACAAAGCCTCTCAAATTATGTCTCTGAGGCTTTTATCAAATTAATTACAAGCTTTTGGAATAAAAGGGATATACAGAATGAATTGCACTTGCACAAAAGTTAAATCCTTCAATTTCTCATTCTAATTAACTTCCTCATACCATCAACAAATGGACTCCTAGTGTCCATGGGCCACAGAGGCAGTGCACATCTAACTGCAAAATACAAAGATCATCATATATATATACACCCAAAATAATATTTATCAGAGAGTACCGTGTGAAAGGTTTAAATTGTGATCGGGATTGCAATCATTTCATGATACTGTGGATAAATAAAGGTGATGTTGCTACAATTATAATCACGTTGCAATCATGGACAGTTCATTGATGATGCGGCAGGAATAACAGTTAGAGACTATTTTTAAAACCTTTTAATTAATATCTGCAGTCAGAAGAGAAAACTAGAGAGGGTGAACATTAAATAATACATGAGCATAGCCATTAAACTAATTTATGAGTTCTAGTACAGAGAAACGAGTTATATATATAGTCATTAACAGTTGGAGTAGAGGGGGAGTGAGAAATGGAGGCTGAAGGTGATGACAGAAGTATAGAGAGCACAAAGGAGTGAGATGCACAATTCAGTTCCCAGCTATATATAATATGCATATCATCATCTGTGCTCTCTATCTTCTGTCAACAACCTTACCAACTAGTGCCTCCCTCTCTCACCTTTTTCCCTATTTCTACACCCCAGATACTGTTATACCTCCCCCTAAAAATAGAGACAGTAATAGAAATCACATATATCTAACAAGGAAAGGGATGATGATCATCAAAGAGAGAAAAAAGAGAAGAGAGTCAAGTTTGGAACTTTGGGGTGTTAGATTTCTCACCAGCCAGGAGAACCTATTTATAGGAAAAATGCGAAAAGAATGGGTAAAAGGCCTCAAAAATATTCCACTAGATTAGTTATTAGCTAGCTAGTACCAATGCAATGACACCTTCCATGTACTCTCCATTTTGTAACCGCTTCTCACGAGATATAACATGATCAAAATTAAAGGACACCTTATGTAACTTCCTAACAACCCATTCACGTACTCCTTCTAAAACCATGCATGCTAATCCACTTCTCAAATATGCACTTATTAGATTTTAATCTCTCCCCCTTACTTAATTTATATACATGGAATACTAGTGTTGTGATTTTTGAGACACTAACGGGATGAATTTATTCAAAATATAGTGCAGCTAGCATGCACTACAAGATCCCTCCTTCAAAGATTTATCCAACAGTTATTGATATGATACCGATTTGCACCCATGTGCAATAGGATTGCAGTAAATCATGTGAGATCATCATGTTATTTCCAGGTATTAATAGTTTTGTGATGCTACTACACATAATTGTTGTGATTCTCATTTATCTTTTTCGATCACTTACTGTGAGTGGTATGTGGGACCCATAATACTCCACTGGAGTAGGGACCTTTAATTTCATGGGTACAAGACTTGTCAAGTGGTTCAGAAAGGGTTAAATATACGCTTGTAAATTAGCATTATACGGAGACAAAATAATCTTAATTTCTTTTCTGTTTCTTGAATTGGAAAGCTGAAGGCTAGCTAGCAATTGCAATTTGTGTGGATTACTTTTCCTTCTTTAGAGGCATGACTAATAAGATCGACCTAACCACACAATGCTTGAGCGTTCTGGATATGTACACGCATGCATGGTTGGGAAGTCACCATCAATAGACAGATAAGCGCGGATTCATAAATCAGTGTACCACTGAAAAGTGGGAGTGTTTTCCTCTCTATGTCTTCAATTTTCTGTGTTTGTATTGTATCTTAGATAAATCATTTTACTCTTCTGTTCTGTCATGTTATATATATATATATATTTTTTACTAAATTATTGTTTTCATCTTTTAAATTTGTTTCTCATATTTTTATTTTTTTAGTGTATATTTCAAAAGTTATAATTGGAACTTATAAAAAAAAATTATACAATATTGTTTTTTCTTTTCTTTTTTTATATCTTTAATTCTGATTATTTTCTTTCTATTTTTTTATTTAGATTCACACAAATATTTAACGGACAAAACAAATGAAAACTCAATATAATCAGGACTGAACATATAACTTTTTAAAATGACAAAATAAATTAAAAAGTCATGATATTTTTATGGATAAAACATAAATTAGCTTAAAATTGTTATTAACTTTTATTTTGCATGAAAGATAATCAAGAAAGGTAAAGTTATTATCTTTGTACTTAACTACTTTATAAGAAAGAGTTTGTTTCGCGGAGTAAATTATATTTTTGGAAATGATATTTTTGAAAGTATTATTGAAAATTTTATTTTCATAAAAAAAATGTTTAGTAACTAATTATGGTTCCTTGAAATATTTGTAAACTAATTTTATTTTCAAAACAAAAATATTTAAAAAATAAAAAAATAATAATAAAAGAAAAATAAGAAATTATTAAAAAAAAAACTACTCTCATTTTCATGGAAATATCACTAATTAACATAAGAATAGAAAAAGAAAAATATATGTAAAATAGATTTATAATAATAGATCATATTTAGAAATATTTTTTTATAACTTGTAATAAATATAAAAATATTACATTCATAAGTTTATATTTTCAAAAATAATTTTATATCACTTGAAGTATAAGTACACTAAAATTCAAAATTAAAGGCATCCTTAACTTAAGTGATGACGAAGTGCAAATGAAAAGTTCACGAACACATCAAAAAAGGGATTTTATCTCGTTTAAAACTTACATGACCACCAAAGTTGTTACTGTAATATTATTTACAACGTCAACCATACATAAAATGATTCATAAAAAAAATTTGAATGAAAAATATTTCTTAAATTAAGTAACGTATTATGTGAGCTTATTTTAGTTCTTTAAAGTTTTTTCTGTTTAATTATTTAAAGATTTAAAAATTATGATTTTATTTCCTAATTTCAAATAATAACATTAATTAATAACATAACAATAAGTTTAACAGACTAATAACTTATCATGTCTTTAAAAAGTTTAACAAGACAGTCACATAAAATTTTAAAAAAATTTGTTATAAAAATCTTATATATTCAAAATAATTAATGATATTAAATTTGTTAATAAAATATTTAAAAACACAATTTCACAAAAAAAATTACACATAATTCTCTTATTAGACTTTTTGATGATGTGACATGTCACTGAATTGTTAATGTCATTATTACATCATCGTTAAATGATGTTTCTTAAAAATAGATATTAAAAGCAAAAGAGATCTTTAAAGAACTAAATTAAAACAAAAATCTTTAAAAGAATAAAATAAAAAATTCTTTATTTTTCTAGAACCAAAATGTTATTTACGTGTATCACATATTCTTTCTTTTTTTTTTCTCAATTAGGTGTTTTCCCATCAGTAACTTGAAGGTTTAGAAAACAAACTAGAATGCCAACACAAAAGGTGTTTGAATAGTATGTGTGATTTCACAAGATTTTCATAAACCCTTTAAAAAATATGTATGAAATGAATGAAAAACAATTTCATAAATATAGATGTATAAAATGTGAAGGATAAACACAATGCAAAAACTTTTTATACTAATTTGTTTCAACTCTCAAGATATGTCCAGTTTTATCTCTACTCAAGGGTTTCACTAAACAAAAACTTTTGCTACTCGTTGCTAGACACAAGTATTCCCTAAGTCACTTTTGGCTATACATAAGTATTATTTAAGTCACTTTTGTTTTTCCAACTCAAGTTTTTTTTTTTAACTGTCACTTTTAGCTACAACACTTTATCACCTAATTAAGTTATCTAAAGTATTTTTTTACACTTAGTCACTCCTAGCTTTGTCAAATTTTTACAAGATACAAAATAACTCCCAAGTGGAAATATGAAAGTTCTTGAAGGGTTAGAAAACACACTACAAGGATGTTGAATAATGTGTATTTGATTTTCTTAATCTTTTCTCAAACCCTTTTAGAAAAAGACATATAAGATAGATGAAAAATGTTTTACAAATAGACATACAAAAACGTTTTATATTAGTTCGTTTTAACTCTTAAACTATGTCCAGTTCTCTCTCAATACGAGGAGTTTCACTAAATAAAAACTTGTTTATACACAAGTAATGAATCCATCGCTTCTAGTTATACAACAAGTATTTTCTAAGTCATTTCTGCTTTCCCGACTTGAATATTTTTTAATGTCACTTTTGACTACAACACTTAATTATCTAATTAAGTAAACTCAATTATCCTTTTACACTAAGTCACTTTTGGTTTTCTCGTATTTATATATATATGAATAACTAACAATGTGAGGATATGAAAGTTCTAATGCAACATACAATTTAACAGAGTTAAGGATATGAAATAATTACAAACAGTATATCAAGAAGAGATATTCAAGATTTTAACATATGAAAATTTAGAGTTGAGTTTGTAAAAACTTGTGTGTATCTGTATGTGTAACTTCTTCAAGTTTTCATGCATTAGTGTATATAGTCTTGAGAAGAGATGTATGTTGTGACATAACATTCCTCTTTGATAGATCAATTACTCTTTTGAACATTTCTACTTCAGTCTTTCTTTCAATGACAAACTTCAAAATTTGATGGTTCTTTGATTTAGAAGTCTACTTATCTTCGTCATGTTTGTTATTTTTCATTAAATATCCATTTGAATATTTACATTAGAATAACAACATGGACAAAAATAGATATAAATTGGTATAACATCTATCCTAGGCATTTGTCTTTTGTCTTTTCTTTTTGCTTTTTGAGTTTTGACAAATTAATTATTTTTCTAAATATTTCTACTTTAGTCTTTTCTTAAATGACAAACTTTAGAGTTTGATGGTCTTTTGATATGGAAATCTACTTATATTTATCATGATTGTAGTTTTTCATTAAATGTTCATTTGAATTTAAACATTAGAAAACACATTGGATAAAAACATAGATAAATTGTTGTATCATTTGCCTAGGCATTCGAAACATTAAAGAATTATCAAACTTAATAAAAGTGTAAGTAGAAAACAAGTCTAAATTTGCTTAAAGATGTTTTTTAATTCATAACATATTTTCAAATCATACATTTAGAATGTATAGTTTTCATAAAAACTTGTTTGACATATATATTTATTAAAAATGTCATATGAATGTATTCAACGTTTTAACAATTATGACGTTTAACTTATTTCACATTTATACCATACATTTAAATTAAAAAATATTACATTTTTATTGTTTCAAGATGTATTCTTGTTAATATATTTATTAAATTATATTATTCATTTGTTATTATCAAAATCATAAATTTTTTAGAGACTTAATATTTATCTACGTCTTTGGTTCTAACATAGTTAAATAATATTTTTTTTATCATATTAATATTGATTTAAGAGACTCACATCTCTCAAAAGATATTTTTTAAAACACACAAATATAAATATCAATTTTTTATTAAAAAATAAAATTATATATTAATCATGATTAACTATAATGATTAAATAATGTCATATTTTTATTTTTATTTAGAGATACCTTACAAACGAAGATAAGCATGTCAAAAAAAAATTCAAAAGCAAATACTCATGTCAAATGGATTAAAAGAAGGAAAAATACAACCAATAGATTATGTGAAAACATGAATAATCACATCTGATGTAGATGGCACATATCCAAATATGTCTTGGGTCAAAAATTGATGTCGCTTAGTTTGAATAATAAGAAACGATTATGTTGCTTAGTTTGAAAAGTAAGAAATTTGATTATTTGTAAGGAAAGTTTTAAATTCAAATTTTGTGAATGAAAAAATTAAATAAATATGAAAGATTTATATTATGAATTTATTTAATTTAATTAATTTAAATTAGTTAAAAATTTAAAGTAAATTTCAATAGTGATTATGTCATGATAATAATTTTGAAAAAAATTACAAGGCACTAACTAACATTTTTTTTTTCTATATAAATCGTCATAGTAGCAAGAAATTCATTTTATTCCCGTTATACTACAAGTGATGTCAAAATTATCAATTTTAAACAAAATTATATATATAGAGAGAATTCATTTAAAAAATAAGTCTTGATATATTTAATTTAAAAGTATTTTTGAAATAAGATAATTTTCATCATTAAATTATTTGTATAATATTTGTATCCCTCTTTTTACATTAATTATTTAGTTCGATCATTTTTTTACTTTTCTGTCCCTTTATTATATACAATATTATATAAACTTAAATTAGACATATAATTTCTCATTTCCTATATATATCGGTTTGGCATTATGTCATCCGGCATCCAATGAACTCCAGAGGTATCGAATATGGAAGATCGTAAGAGATATGCAGAAAAAGTCATAATGGGAAAGAAACTTGAATTTTGGGTCCCCCTATGATCGCAATCAACAGACAAAGAGTCAAATCAAATTAGTTATCTTTGAACAGTAATCATTTTGTATCGAAATTAGCAAGAACTTGTATCATTTCCGTTGTATTTGGTAGGGAAATAAAAAGTTATAAAGTATAATAGATTTAGCGTTTTTTTTTTATCTGTACAATAATTATATTAAAGTCAGAGGTAATCGCGGTATGCACATTACTTACTTCTTTCGTTACTTGGTCTGTCTTTGGAGTGTTTTCTTTAAGAAAACTAATTAAGAAATTGACTTAATTTTATTTTTAATTTTTAAATATTTTAATCATATAATTTTAATTATATTAATAGAATTTTTCAATGAACAATGTAAATAAATAATTTTAATTTTTTATATTTTATTAAAAAATATTTTAAGTATTATAATTATATTATTTTAAATTTTTTGTGACATTTATTAATAATGTGTCACGGTATACTTATACGATAACATTAACATGAT
>JAMLFT010003200.1:0-22745 GCA_026544285.1 Pachyrhizus erosus | reverse complement strand
ACCTAACATGTACTAATTTCTTATTCTAATTACTATTTTTATTATTATTTTATTTGTTTTGTTTTTATTTATCAGGATGTTCCATTAAGAACTTTCAATCTATTGATTATTGTTTGTCTTGACTAGCATAGACAAACCTATTTGCATATTTGCAAAATTATCCTTATTATCTTATAGTCTCGTATCAGACTTTACCATTAAACTTAACAATTATAGATTATTCTACAATAGAAGTTCCAAACTTGAAAGCTTTATAGGCTTTTGATGTATCAAAATACCCATGGAAGAATCCTTTATCTACCTTAGAGTAAAATTTTCCAATTTGAACTTTGGTGTTTAGGATAAAGGACTCACATCCAAAAGGATGAAAGTATGAGATGTTGGATCGTGTTCCTTTCTATAATTCATAAGTAGTATTTTCTAATATGAGTCTTATCAATATTTTGTTTTAAACATAACAAGTAATATTCACTATCATTGTCCAAAAGTGCTTTGGAATGTTATTTTTGTGAAGCATGATCCTAATCATTTCTTAAAAAGTTATATTTTTCCTTTTAACTATCCCATTGTGTTAAGGTGTTTTTGGTGAACAGTTGTGAGAAAGATACCATTTTTTCAAAAAATGATTTAAACTCTTGGTTTTCGAACATAGTTTCATGGTCGCTTCTAATGAAAAATATATAAAAACCCCTTTTCATTTTGAACCCTTTTATAGAATAATTAAAGATCTTAAAAGACTTGTATTTATGACGTAGGAAATAAACACATCTATATGACAAAGTGATACTTTTTACTACCTAAACTTAAGGTTCTAATTGATCCAAGCAAATTCATATGTAACATCTTTAATGGTCTAGAAGTGGAAACATAGTTTTTAGGTTTAAAAATGGATTTAATTTGTTTCCTCTTTTGACAAACTTCATAGAGAATGAGTTTTCCAAAAATTCTCAACAAGTCCTTTTACTAAAACTTTCTTATAAAGCTTTGAAATATATTTTAAATTGACATACTAAGCTTGTTATGCCAAATCCATCTTTCATCTTATTTGGACATCAAATACATTACTTTTTGTTTTCTTAGATTCTCCATATCAATTTCATACAGATTCTTATGTCTTTTAATAGTAAATAAGATGTTGTCATCGCTTGTTTTGACTATACATATGTCTTTATCAAAGGAGAGATATAATCGGTATTATAAAATTAACTTATCCTTAACAAATTATACTTTAATCCTTTAACAAATAGGACATTATTTATGGTAGGAAGAAGGGGCTCATCAACTTTACATATACCAATGATTCGTCCTTTATTATGTCTCTAAAGTCTACAAATCCTTCATATGGTTTAAGGTTTTGGAACATAAATATTTCTCCCATCACATGACATAACCATCCACTATCCAAGAACCAACTCAAACCTTGGCTTTTTCCTAGCAAGGATATCTATAACAAGAATAATTAGGAATTTTGGTACCCAAATTTGCTTAGGTCTTTTAGCATTAGTACCCTTTGTCTTTCTAATTTTTTGTTACCTTTTGTGGATGCATTTATGTTCTTAATGACCAATGTAACAACCTAAAATTTCTACTAATTTATTTTATGAGTTTTAATTACAACTAGACAAACAGTTGAAGATTAACTTTCATTCATTAATTCACATCAATGTACATCAAAAAGTTTCATTGCTTATACAAGATAGAGATTAAAATCTAAGATTCTTCTTCGCCTCCAGAGTTCTCGGACGAATCTTCTTCTTCAAAAGATTCTCCTCTTAGAGATGGTTTGGTGCTAATGAGAGTAGAGGTAGAAGGTTGGCTGGGTTTATTTGGTCGCCTTCTTCTAGGGTGTGATGGGATTCTAAGAGGGGAATTTAAAAATCTGGGAGGTACAACTTGAGTTAATACTATAAGGAGATCTATCTGACTAGGGATAGAAGTTAAAAGGGGATTGGTAGGAAATAAAGTGAATCAAACATATCTGGTGTAGGTATCCAATTGGTATGAGGGATCCCTGGTCCATCTTCCGCAAAGAAGGGTCATAGATAGGTGAAACAAGGGACGATAATCATCAGTCATTTTGTCCTGAAAAATGTAGGATTTGTAGGAGTGAGTCACCTGTTCTCTATCAATATATACAATGGCGTACCTACAATCATTTACTCTCAACTCCCCATAATGTGTCCTATTAATTTATTACTAGCGCATTAGGGCCCCTCACTACCTCTTACTACTATCTTCTGAGTACTTATGCGAAACATATTATTTTATCCATAATTTGCAACTTTTTGGGTGACAATTGAGAGTACATATCTTGATCTAATACAAGACTCAAATACTCTCCATCAATCTTGGTAATGCTCTATATTGTCAAGGTTGCCAAGTCGGCTCAATGTGAACCCCTATCCTAGGGCAACCCACAAACTTAGTGCCTTTAGACCCCCAAGGACTTCCACAACCTGCATACATTCCTCAAGTACCTTATGTAGTCAACCCATTGCATTTTTCCAATCTTGTATCTCGCACGAATTATGGTTTAACTACTACTTTTTGTCTTCTTTCGATCAAGTCTCAAGGTACAAGATCCCAATAAACATCCACAAATGGAAAATCCCACCTTATATTAATCATTGAATCATAGTATTATCAATTGGCCAATTTAATACATCATCTTGGCTCTTTTCTAGTCAAATAACATACTACAAGAGGGATCTTTAATTTATAGAGACTCATCAAACTCTTTTTAGCTCATTGGTTGTTATCTTAGGGTTTCATGTAAGGAGAGCTTTTGCTTTCATTAATAAAATAAAATGAAGTTATATATATTAATAATGATAATACATATATCTTAAAAGAAGACATGAGAATAATCCAAGTTGTAATTAAACATTCAATTTTTATTAAGTTTATTCAAGAAGGGTGTTTTAGTCATTTTTACACATCTCTTGTGGTTTTTATTGCAAAAACTTCTTTTTAGATCTCATGTATCAAATAATGATTATCCCTTAAGATGGAATGAGCTATCAAGATTTTAAATTTGAAATCAATTAGGGTAATTTTTAAAAGGAAGGGTATTTTAGTAATTTTCTTATTAAAAGGGTATTTTGGTCATTTTAATTTTATAGAAATTTTCTTTCTAACTTAATAACAGATATCTGAGAGTATTAACTTTATTAATTTCAAGAAAATTGTCCAAAATTGCAAAGTTTTCTGACAAACAATAACTAGGGGCATTTTGGTCATTTTATAAAATTTAAATTTTGTTATTTTCTCTGTTTTTAGATGTTATTCATGCTGATAGATTAACCATTGATAATGTAACATAGATTTACCAAGGGATTCCTTTTTCTTTTTAAATAACAAAAAAAGCAACAAAATGTTTAAATTTTAGACTCAAGGGTAATTTAGTAATTTTTATTGCTAAGGGCAAAATGGTCATTTTCATTGTCTTCTTCTTCCTCCTAGAACAAATTCTGCCTTTGGCTTGAATCCTATTTGAATTCTTTGATTTTCTCCTTCCATCATATACTAGTTTAATTTTATCAAACAACGAAGTAATTTGGACTAGAATTCATCAAATTTGAATTGGATTTCTCTAAGAATTCAAGATTTTTGAAACCCAGAACTTCAACAAAGCACATACTCTGCTTCTGATCTAATTTTTGAGTTTCTTCAACTATTCTAGGGAATTTTTGATTCCTAACTATTTGATTACTATTAATGAAGATAAACAAACTCATAATTTCATCAGAAACAATTTTAGCAAGCGAAATTAATCTCTTTCAAATTCAAAATTTTGAAGCTTTGATTTCAAATCATTTTTGATGAATTCCTTCATTTTAGAGTGTTAAAACTTCAGAATTTCAAATTCAAACAACCTATAAATGTTCTAAATATCAAACTTGAAGAAAAAGTAACTCCTCTTACCTTAATTTTGAATTTTCTAACAAAGATTTACAAAATTCGACGAGTCTCTGGTGAGCCTCGCAATTTGCTATTCCTTTACGGTTTCTTCAATTTTCTTCAACAGAATCAAAGCTCGTGGTGTCTCAAAACTATTGGAATTAAAACAAAGCAAAATGGATGAGTGTAGAGGGAGAATCGAAGAGAAAAAGTTACGATGATTAATGCTCTAAAACTGAATTCCAAGCGCATTTATTTAGTCACCTCATCGTCCCAAAATAATATATTTTAATCCTAGGGGGTAGGGGTAGGCATGGTGAGTCATGTAGGCTTGAACCTAGGCTGGGCGATTAAGGGATAGTCGTAGACACGAGGTTGAAGACGAAGCTTCAATGGCAGTAAAGAAGATGAATAATGAAAAGAGATATAAGATTTGTTTTATCCTAAAATGTCAATGATGGGCCTAGCGATCTAATTGGAAATTCCTTTCCTCTCTTCTTGAAACGCGCCAAAGGGGTCAAGGGTTCGAATCCCGGCTAACCCCTTTTTTTGCCTTCCTCTTTATTTTTGTCATATTCTTTCTCTTATGCCTTATATATTTATTAAGTCACTTTTATGCTACCTAGAGTGGGTAGCTCAGTTGGAACGCAACGCGCCCCTGCTCCGTTCATCTTGGGTTCGAGCCTCTCTTCCAACTTTTCGAATTTTCTCTTCTTTTCTTATTCTTTTCTTTTTGCTTTTATTTTTAAATTTTTTATTTTTACGTTTAAAATTTCTATAAATCATTTTATATTTTTCTTTACCTGTTTCTATATTTTCTTTAACAAAAGTAATTTTATAAATTTTATAAATCCATTTATTTTATTTGTTTTATTTATATTTTTAATTATAAAATTCAAATTCTTATTGTAAAAATCCATATTATTATTTTTAAATTTATCTTTCTTATTTCTTTATGTCCTATATCTATTTAAATATTCTACAAAGTATATTTACCTATTTTAGGAATTTATTTTTATTCTTTTACTTATCAATCTTTGTTTATTCTTATTTATACTATTTTATTAATCTCATCTTATTTATAGATTCTACCAAAAATTAAAATTTCCTTTTTCTTATTCTAATATTATTTCTTTCTATAATACTAAATTTTCACAATAATTAATTATCAAAATTTATAAATCCCAATATATATATATAAAAGATTAAAAACAAGATGTTACAACCAAACTTACCACAATAATTGCAAAATATTGCACTTGACATTGAATAAGACAAAGGGAATGTTTCATTTTCAAAGCCAAGGTAAGATTTATCATATGGATGTTGATATGATTTTAAAAGTATTTTCACATCATTTGATCGACCTACAAATCTAACTATATCCTTGTGTAAATAAGCCAATTCACTTTAATTTTTTTTACTTCAAATGAATTACCTATTTGAGTAGAGATTTTAGCTTTCTTTAGACTCTTGGAAAGTTTTAACATTTGCTTCTAAAGCCTCATTTCATCTCCTTAAAAAAGTATGTTTATATCCAACTTCTTTGTATTTTTCTTTATATCTTTCACATTGTAAGGAAAACATATGAGAATTTTGAAATAAGATTGCATAGGGCATTTTCTCTTCATGTAAAGAAGCATAATTATCTTTCCATCTATATTTATCCTTCTTTTTGGAGGAATGCTTGTATTTTTTCTCTTTTTTTAGCATTTGCTTAAACATTTTAGTTAGAAGGGAAACTTTTTCATCTATTGAGCCTTCTAAGTTTTCTTCTAACTTTTAGAAGCAACAACTTTAACTTTAAGAACCTTTGTTAAAGATCTTTTACTGTCTCTCTTTTGACTTGTTTCTCCCATTTGAAGTTTAAAAAATTCCTTTTGTGGGAGTTGACGTTGTGTTTGCATATGAGCTTCATGAACCCTCAAGGTTCCTAAAAGTTCTTTTAGAGATAGGGTCTTCATGTTGCAAGCCTTTGAAATGGTTATGGCTTTGGCCTCCCATACCTTGGTGAGACTATCCAAGATCTTCAAGTTGTTTTAGGCCTTAGTAAATTCATGATCCAAACATTAAAGTCCATTTATGATTGTTTATAATTGTCCAAACCTATGGTCAATAGTTTCATCCTTTTCATGATAAATTTTTCATATTGCCACATCAACATGGCAACTTTTCTTAAATGAACATCCTATGTTCCCTTATAGTCGACTCTAAGGCCATCTAACATCTCTTTTGAAGTTTTTAAGATGCAAAATTTGTTGTATTCTTCTCAAGTAAGAGATCAAGTAAGAGTGTATTTGGCTTTATTGTTCAACTAGAAGATGTTAAAGTCTTCTTAGGTCCATTTAGCCTCTAGTCTAGTGATTGGAATATCTCCATGAACAACAATGTTCTAGATTTGATATTAAGTGGACTTCATGTAAATCTCCATGCAATCTCTCTAGTTAGGATAATATTCACTACAGAAAGTTAAGGGTCTTGTTAAAGAGGCTCATTTTGGAATAAACTGTCCTTATGCCTTTTGGTTGGTCATTCTTGATATTTTCCTTTAGACACCATCAAGTGCTCAACCCCTTAGAGGCTAAGCTCTACTAGCAAACTTTAAAACATAAGAGAGTTGAATTGTATTTCTTGAAAACTATGATAGAGACACTGAAAATAGATTGAGGTTTCACTTGTAAAACTAGTTGAAAGAGCGACTAGAAAAGCTTCCATAAACAATAGTTGAAATATGATATTGTAGAAGATGTTTTAAAAGCTTCTGCAAAAAGATGAAACACAGTTCAAGTGTTAGATAACACAAATAAATAAAATGAACATAACTAATTTTTATACTAGTTTGCCTCTACCTCTAAAACTACATCCAATTATTGATAAACCACTGAGTTTCACTGTAACTTCTTGAATTACAAGTATTATTTCTCAAACCATTTTTGGCTCACCCAAAATGTTCTTTACACTAGCCTCTTCAAGTTATACCCCACTAATATTCTTTCTACAAGCTACTACTAGCTTTTACTCAATCATTTAAGGTTGTGTTTCTCACAAGGGCTAATGACTTTTTTATATTATCTTATACAAACGAATGTACAATATAAGTTCACAAAGTCTACTCTCAAGATATATAAATGTGTTTGAGAACTTAAGAAATTTCTACAATGAATGTACAAGATTTTGAATGCAACAACTTAGCTTAAAGAGTGTTATATACTAGAAATCTTCAAATTTTCTCATATTTATAGGACATCTTAAAAAATAACCATTGTGAGTAAACAATTTTTTTTTATCATTTGTTGGTGTGTCTTTGACATAGCATTAAATGTTGCATTAAATATTTTTCATCAACTAGTCATTTTATCTGATAAAACAATTTGTTTATCTTCCTTTTATGTTCATATCTTCTATTAAAAGTCTTGTCACTTTTAACACACTTGAGTAGCTTTCTTAATTACTTTGTGACACATCTCTTTAAGTAACAGAAGACTTTTATAATACATAATTGATTTTTCTTTAAGCTTCGTGAAATCATATAAAAAAATATTTGAACATTTCCTACACATATAATCAAAGCATCAATGTAATAATTATGCAATGAATATTCAGACGCAATATATCAATGAACCTATTGTTCGTTAAATAAATGTAGGACATATCATCACTTGTGTCTATTTGATGCTAGCAGATGCGTAGAAAGACTTATAATTTGTATAATCAAAATTTTATAGGATTTTGACTCATCTTATACTCTAACAAAAACGGTAACTTATTTTTGTAAATTAATTTGAAAAACATATTAAAATAAACAAAAAAATTTCTTACGAATATATTATAAATTATTTTTATAAGATCTTGTAAATACTAAGCAAGTGTTTATATCATAAACTACAAATAAACTCTTCCAATAACACTATTTTCTAAATTATACTCTCTGCACACATTAAAGTATTGTAAGTTTTGTCATACCTGACCAACTAATGTACTCTTCAAGATTTGTACATTACTTCGACGTGAAATGCAAAAGTACTTTCGTTTTTTCTTTTCTTGATGAATTGAAATTATATGTACTGTTTCAACTTATTTTTTGGGTTGGGGCTGGGGAGTGTTTGGGAATATCTTCTATTAGTTGAACTTTGTTTAGTAATGGTGATTACCCGTTTTATTCCCTAAATCATAGCAAACACAACTAATATCAAAATGGGCATGTGCTAATCATATTCAGAAGCTGCGAAGAAACAAACCATCTCTTTTTCATAGGAAATAATGTTTTTCTAAACAGTGCCTTTGTCCAATTAATTTAAAGTAAAAAAAATTGGTTTCATACATTAGTATGTTCAAATCGAAATATAAACTGATGCATCACAATATATATATATATACACACACACTCATTTAAATCTATTATAATGCTTGACATATCCAATAGCAGATATTGTTAAAATATATATAAAAAAAAATCAATGAATATGTTGAGTACAAATTGGCCAAGTTTGAGCATTTAGTCTCCAAGATTATAAAATTCTCTTTTTATCCTGACTATAAAATGTTAATCACTTAAACTTTTTAAAGTATAAAGCGACAATACAAAATAAAACGGAAAAAAAATGCTTACAATGAATGAGTAATTTTAGACTTTTAAACTGGGTAAAATGTTTCCAACCCATAATGACTAATTTACATGTTTACTTTATACGTATTGATATGCTAGAGTTAAATTCATTATTATTAATTAAGTTAAAAAAATTTAGACTAATTGATCCACACGCTTTGGAGTAATTTACAAGTTTCCTAATATATACTTGATCATCCCCATGTCAATAATCTTCAGCTTGTTGCCGAGAGGATTTCTGATTTTATAGATTCAGTTCTCTTTTAAAGAGTTCAACTAGTGCAGAGAATAACCCTGTTAGTATTATTCATTGACGTTTCGTTTTGTACAAAGATGGTGTTGCTGCAGCGGATTCTTTTGTACAATGATTACGATAATACAACGACCATCCCATTTTCTGCCACAACATTCCAGCGGAATGGACTATATTTGTCTATTTCTATATCGGATTGCATGTACGAAAGGAAAACAGAAGAAAATAGTGAGAAACAAAAATGTTACTCCTAAACTTGATTTTCTACGCTTTCATTTTATACTCATCTTTTACAGTAAAAAAGGAGAGAGATAAAAAATCACATTTTTCTTTTTTACCCCTCTATCCCTTTTACAAATAAAAGGTAGTGCAAAATAAGTGTAAAAATTCAAGTGCAAGAGTAACATTTATACACAATTGCATTGCATTGCATTAACTTGCTATTTCTCAGCTACTTGAAGATCTTAAAAGCTAATAATAATAATAATTATGAGCAACAAAAAAGAAAACCTCTTGTGAATTTAAACTCTGCCAACAGGGGATAGAGGTGGCATTGGAGCATACTTTAAAGGTGCTTTCCCCTGAAGTTTGCTGTTCTTAGAACTGGGTTCCTTAAGGATCTCTTCATGCATGCTACCCATTTCCAAGGAACCTGGTAGTTTCTGGCAGCTTAAAGCCGCAACTGAAATGAAAAATGCCTGTAAATGAGTGATTGTTGAGTCAAATTCAACCGAGTAGAAACCATCCTTCAGTGGCAACAATGTGAAATGTGGTGTGTCTTGCTCAGCTCCTTCCTGAAAGTAATGATAAGAATAGTATATAAATGGGAAGTCCACAATATTTATAACTGTATACAAGCATGCCCTCATGTAGAACTATAAAGCTATACCTGAACAAAAAGTTGAAAACGATCATGGTAAGTTTTACAGCTCTTCGGTATACTTGAATCCTGCTTCTGGTTGGAGAGCACAAGCAGCTTGCAACCAATGTCCCACCCTCCACAATCACATGATCCCCCAGTTTTCCACCTATAGATCAACGGTGTAGGTTCACCTTTGTTTGGTGAACCATGTACACCACCTGGAAGTATAACTGTAGTGCAATCAGAGGCATCATTTTGTACTGAACTGCACAAGCATCTTTCATCTGCCAAGCATTTTGAACATCCTTTCTTCAGCAAGTTACTATCATCATGCAGTCCTTCAGTGCTCTTTTCACATGAGGTCTCAACAACAACAGCTGCAAGCTCAGCACTCTGGATGAATTTTGGTGGTCCTTGATCCGTCTGGCCGATTTCAACACCCACTAGAATGTATTCTTTAACCATACACTTTCTGTTGGAGTTCTGATTGGTTGGTTCGGTGATTTTAGAGCTAGAAAACTTCATCTGAGCAATAACATTGTAGGCATAGCCACAGCTTTTTTCTTTGTTTCCATGACTTATCCATCCACCACTCTTTTTCTTAATTTCATTAACCAGGTAGAATGTAAAACAGCTGCCTAAATCACCCTTCTCCAATGATGCTAAACTATTCCTGGTAGCAGCAAAGATCTTTCTTTCATTGTTGAGCACAAATTTAAACAAAGGCACTCCATTTTTTATTGTAAGCTGCAAGAGGCCTTGAACTGATGATCCTTTGCTCTTTTCAGCTAGCAGTGATTCATTGACACCAATAGCCCTGAAGCTTGAATTCACACTTCCCTCTAGTGTTTGCCCGCTTTGAGCTGAATGGTGTTTGTCTGATGCCTTGTGCTTCAATAAAGGGTCTAAGAACCTCCGCAAGGGGCTGGACCGGTTTCTGATATGACTATTAACCTTCTCTTTGCTTGGATTATCCCAACGAACGGAAGATTGAGGTGTCACCGGACCAGACTTTGCACTTACATACATGGAACTATATTGTGGAAGTGTACGCCCCTCTTTGAAACTGAAACTTCTTCCAATTCGACTTAAGCTGAAGCTAAACCGACGGTTATGGGATGGATTCATTTCCTTCTGAGCTGTCAGCTCAGCAGTTTCTTGGTCCAGTGATTCCTTCAATTTACTGAAAGCACACTGATCTCTTAGCTTAGCGTCTAACATATCCTTTTCAAAGCAAGCACTGGCAGATTGCAGACTAGATATCTTATTTATTATGGAAGACGGTGCCTCAGACACAACAGAAGAATGGTCCATACCCAGATCAGTACTAAAGCTGTGTTGCATTGTTTTCAAAGAAGATAACTCAACCTCAGAACGCAGTGCCCCTGATGGTGGGATTTCAGAGCATCCATCTTCAGTGTAAACCTCCTCAGGAAGGGAAACGTATGACAAACTACTTTTGCTTGATTCTGAAAAGTTTTCATCTGATGACATTCTTGATTCAGAAAGCTGAAAATCCTCTGAAGAACTTGACTGGGGAGTTTCTCGGGGACAAAGCAGCACGATATTATTTGGCTTGCTATGGCAATGTTTATGACCAACGTCAAAATCTGATTCCTGTGACTGATCCACCTTTTTCCTGGTTTCACTACCGCTGGAACTCATTTTCATAGAACTGGATGAGGCCCCTTTGCCTTTTGATTTTACTGATGGCTGTCCCATATCAGAACTGGACTTATGATTTCTCTCTTTTTTCTTGCGGTTATGCTCTTGCAAATCCTCCATGTTCTGCTTAGCTCCATCATCCCTACCATTTTCATTTTCATTAGGAAGATATGAGATCCCATGGTGCCTCGTGTTTGAGGCAAAAAATTTTACTTGTGAAGTTCTTTTACTATAGCCATGCCTCCTCTCCTTTTCAAGTGATATATCTGAGTGAGCTTTGCCAAAGGACTCAAATGCCCAGGGTGTCAAGCTCTTCTCATCTCCAATGCTCTTAGTTACACTTTTGGAAGATTCAAATCTTTTGACATCATGAAAAGGAAGTTTGGCACTTTCAGGAAGGGATTTCCTATAAGATGACCTGATGCCAGAAGAAGGCAAACTTTTCTTGTCATTGAGTTTTTCCTTGCCACTAACACTGATAGATGGTTTGGTAGCTGTTCTTGATAACAATTCGCTGCTATTGAGTGGTGTGAAATTACTAGGTAGTACTGGGATATGCTTCTGCTTGTGCTTCCACTTCTCAAGTCGAGACCAATCTAGAACACCAACATTGAAAGCTTTCTCTTGATAGTTTTCTACTTTATCAGTGTGCAGGAGATAGCCTGGCAAATTAGACATATGCTTGACAAGTTCATCTCTTTCAGTTGCCCTTCTCCTCACATTTTCAGAGTTCTGAAGCTTCCCTTCTGCATCCAACTTGCCTTTCTGTTTGAGATCACTGCATTGTGCACCAACACCACTCTTAGACTTCAACTTATCAGCACCCTTTGGACTTCGTTTCGAATGGGGCAGAACAGAACTTTCTTTAGCTGTCTTTGAACTGCTATGCTGTTTTATACTGCTCTTTCTGAACTCCAAACCAAATCCCATGTCTTCAGCAGATTTCAGCAATCCATTACTTGGCTGTATATTGATTGGCATGGCACAATTACACAATATACACTCAAATTTCACACTTCACTCTGATGTTTCACCCATATGCTAATACTGCAGAAGAGTTTTATCTCCTTCACTCTGGCAATTATCTGTCAGTACATGTTAACAATTGGATCAGTTGAAACAAGTGTTTAAAAAATAAGGTTCAAATGATTGTAACTCAACGCAAAACTTTGCATTATCTGATATCAAGGAAGTAAATAGTCTAACAGAAGTAAAATAAAATAAAATAAATCAGTGTCCAGACAGTGAAAAATATGAGACAAGGTTTGTGAAAAAAGGGTTCACGCAATGCCATGACACAATCAACAATTAAACGATCTATAAAGGAAACAAATAGATCACATTAAGTGGATACCGTTTATTCATGGCACCAAACATAAATAGCAACATTCATCAAAAAAAAAAAAAAATGGAACACAATTTTGACGTTGTTCTGAAAGGATTATGGAAGAAAGCCACGTGAAAGGGAAACAATTGAATGCATTGAACAAAAGGAAATGCACATGGACTTGTTCAAAACCATCAAATTTCTAATTCAATGAACAAAGTAACGATGGATACCTACTCCTCACTTCCAAAACAGAGACAACTGTGGACTAAATTCCACTTATCATAATAATAAAAAAAAAGATATATCAATTTTTCTAAATTTGATGCTACCTGCACATAAACCCAACATCGTGCAACTCGAAACAGAAACACAAGCCAAATACAGAGAACCATATACACATCATTCATTTCACATAAAATGACATATCCGACACTGTGACAGTGATATCTACAAACACATTAATAACGAAAACGATGGCTTTCTAATTTCTAATACCCAGCCCACAACTTAAAACCAAAAAACGAACCCAAAATTTTAATTAAAAAACTAGAAAACTAATACAAAGCTAAAGCTCTGTTTGGATGCTGATAAAAATATTGTAACAAGAACAAAAACTGCAAGATACCCTCCTCCTAGAAAATCAAGAGCAACAAAACACACATTCCAAAAAGCAGAAAAAAAATCAAAAACATCGATCAATTCGTTTTCTTTTAATAAAAAATTCGCCTTTTTTTTCATTTTCACCTCACTTGCCTGTCAAAAAAACACAGAGAAACCCAGAAAAAGACAGTGATGCAAAATGTAGAATCCAACTTCAACACCAAAATCCTAAATTGTCTCAGGAAACAAGAACATCATATCTTACCAAAAAACTGGTAAAAGAAAAACCGAAAGGAACGTGGGTGTGGGTGTGGGTGTGGGTGTGGCTGCAATGATCGAGAGAGAAAGATCCAAAGCGTAATGGGAAAACGAAAAGGGACGTAGTTTAGAAGCGAAGTAAAGAATTACGATGAGGCCACTGTTGTTTCTTTCATCATTTCGTTCTTTCTTCTTCGTTCATCTTCGTATATGTTTTTCTTTTCTCTTTCTATTTTTTTTTTTTTTTTCAGTTTTGTATATTAACGTGCCGCGTTTTTGTTTCGATGAGAAAAGAGAAAAGGAATAATCATCGATTACGTTACTACAAGAAAAGAAAAAGAGAAAAAAAAGAAGAAGAAGAAAGATCTTGGTTTTAATGCACTATTAGTTCACTCTTAATACTAAACAGTAATTTATAAGATAGTTACTATAAAGATAAATAAATATGTATTGAGAATATAAACGTTTTTTCTTTAGAAAATACTCAATTAGGAAACTGCTTTTATACTGCTATTTAAAAAAAACTACTTAAAAATCATATTTATTGTAACTTTAATTAAATGATAATGTAAAACATTTATATTATTAATGTTAGCAATATATTTTAATAAATTATTTTAAATATTTTTAATTAATTAAAATTTATTAAAAATTATAGACCATATTTTATAATTAATATGTTTTATTTGTAATTTTTAATAAATGTTTAACTAATAAAAATAATATAAAAAAATAATTTTAAAAAAATGTTAAAAATATTTTTAATATATACAAATATTATAAAATTCATTTTTAATTATTTATTTTTAATAATTTTTTATTTCTTTATTTTATAAAATATGTCAAGATTAATTTAATAAATTTTATTAATAATTTTATTCATTTGATATTAATCTAATCAAGTTATCTAATTTTGATTAAATTAGTCATATATATTTTTTATTATATTATATTAGTGATGACTTAATTCATCGTTTATTTTAAATTAAATTATTTTTTATATATTTTATAAAATAATAGATAAAAATTAATTATTAAAAATTAAAAATTAAAAAATAAACCTTTTCATATATATAATAGAGTAAAAATATGTTTCACTAAAAAAAACAAAAGGAAAATGAACCAGTCTTTAATAAATGACTGGAGTGTGTCTGCCAGTGAGTGAGTGAGGCAGAGAGAGCGTTTCGTTTTCAATGAAAACGGTGGAAAGGAAGAAAAGAGTGGGACCCAACAAGGAAGACTTGTTTCGCTGTCACGAATCCCTAAGTTCGGGAAGGTGGGGCCCTCTTACGTGTTGCCATATCTGAATGCCGAGCCCGTTTGCCTTCATTTTATTTTAATTTTAGTTTAGTGGTTTGTCTTTTGCTATAAAGAAAGAGTAAATGGAAACGAAAAAACAAACGTATTTCGCGGGAACGCCGATCCGGAGATATCGTTGCGCCAAGAGCAGTGAAAGTCGCATCGCATGCAACAAAACCAAATATCCCAATTTCAACGTCATAACCAACATTTGGCATGTGATTTTAGGATGTGATGGGGAAAATTAAAACTAAGATTTTTATTTTTTTCATTTTTAAATTAAAAAATTTATATTAAATAGTTTAAACACTTAAAAACTTATTAAATAGTGTCTATTCCTGAAAAAATTTTGATTTGGTATATGTCGTGTCATTATACATTGTTTATGCATTCATAATTTGGTTTCTATATATATAATGGATTCTTAATTTATTATTTACATTTATAGTTTATTTTAATTTGATCCTATAAAAATTAAAAATATACTATAAATATAAATATTAAATTAAAAATGTATTACGTATATAAAAGTCAAACTAAAACTACATTAAATATATGAAAATTATATTAAAAATATTTAAACATCACTATAATTACAGGAATCAAATTAATACTTTTTTACATGTATAAGAAATTATACAATAAGATTTTACATGTAAGAACCAAATTAAGAATACAAAATAAGTACAAGGACTAATTATACATCTTAATTATTAAATATTATTTTATATGAAGTTTAATTATATCTTTTATTTTTAAAAATCATAATTTTGTTATTATAACAAGTTTTAATTCATTAAATTTCTAAAATTTTATCCCATTTACAATTACATCTCTATCTAGTAACATCATATGGTTATGCTTTTTTCCCATCAATTATCAATGTTTTATCAGCATAATTGATTAAATATCGAATGAATGTGTGATAGAAAGAATTAATGACTATGTAACACTAACATATTAGTACGAGGATAATAAAGGAAGAATTTGATTGTAAATGGGATGAAAATTTAAGAATTTAATTGATATAATTAAAATTTTAAAAATAAAAAGAGTAAATTGTAATTTTTAAAATAATAAAGTAAAAAATAATTTAAAGAATTAAAACTAAAAATATCTTATTTTATAAAAATAAAAAGTTATGTAATGAAAATTATATTTTTATTTCTTCTTCAAATTTTCATTTTAGAAAACACATCAGCTTATGCTTTTAAATTGAAGATTAATTAACAAAATCCTCGTATCATTTAATTAATTCAATAAATAATCATCGGTTACATGAAATTAATTACCTACGTTATCTTAAGATATGTTAAAAAATTAGAAAGAAAAAATTATGCTTACAGTAGTCTTATTTAGTTCAACTCTATCAAGTATCTAATGTGTTTTGGACGCTGGTGGTTTTAAAAGAAAATTCATTTATTAAATTTATTATTAAATCATAATCTTAATATATATAAAAGTAAGTGAGTCTTATTAATTTTGTCATTCTATTTTTTATCTATTTTAAAGATAAATTAATAAACTAGTTATTATATTTTATATAATATATTTATTTTATTTTGAAAATTTAATATTTTCTTAATTATGTTCTATTGTTAATTATTTATACTTTAAAATTTATCATATATGATTGAATAAATTAATTATTGGATACAATTTTCATTTAATTTATATAAATAATTTTAAAAATTTAATAATCACAAAATTTAAAAATCAAATAAAATATTTACTTCTTCTATTTAAACATATAAAATTATTCAATTATCCTTCTCATCATAACGTGATTTTTAAAAGTAAAACTTTGAAAATTAATATTTCAAAAATTTTATATGTTGTGTATTTTAAATATTACAACCACTAAATATTTTTTTAACAGAAAAAACTATTAGAAAATTTTTCGTACATATGACTCCTGGATCAATAAGATTTGTTTTCTAATTTTATGATTTATAAAAAAAATTCTTATATTTTAAATTTTGTTATTGTAAAATTTGCCTACAAATATGGATTATCAAAACACTACCTTTGTATCTATTGTTGATGATAAATGTTGAGTTTATTGGAAAAGTGCTAGAAAGTTATTTTCATCATTTATTTGTTACAAATGATTCAAAGAAAGACAGAACAATTAGACTTTATATTGATTTAGACAAGTTCTAAGATATATTATGTTGTTTCATTTTAAAATATGATATCAAACAATTTCTATTATGAATATTTTTAGTATGGATATGAGATTTTAATATATAATAAAAAATCACTTTTTAAAAAAATAAGGTTTTGATAATTATCATCTAAAGATTTCTAAAATTGTAACAAGAAGTTATATGAAGTTTGTCAAATTTTTGTTGATATATATTTAATATATTTTATTAACATAAGTTTGTCTTAATCATGCATCTACATATGATGATGATTGTATCTATTTAAAATTTAAATTTAAATAAATTTGTTATTTGTTAAATCATAATAAAAAATATAAATCATTCAATAAAAAAATTAAGTTATAAATTGTAATAATTTAAAATAAATTATTAAATGTTGTTCATACGAAAGTAATTTATTTAATATATTAAAAAGGTAAATCGTGTAGTTTTTAATATGTTTATAAAAAATATCACAAATAACAGACTAATTTAATAACTTAATATTATTTTATTAAGAAATATATTTTTAAAAAGTGTAATTTTAAAATTTTTAATTAGGCTAATTATCATGTTAGGCTAAATAGCCTAGTTTATTAACAAAATATTATCATGTCTATAAATTTATTAAATAAATTTTAAATTTTTAAAGTAAGATTACCTATTCCATAAATTATTTTTTAAAGTATAGTTGTCAATTAAAAAAAATTTAAATAAAAATAAACATAATTATTACTAATTAACAACATGCATAATTTTAAAATAAAAATTAGATATTCTAAAACAAATTAATAAAAATACGGTGTATTTTATGATTAATTTAATTAATTAAATTATAAATATATACCCCAAGTTTTAAAGATTCAAATTTAATATATAAATTAATTTCAAAAATTTGTAAACATAATTATAAATATGGAAACATTTTTAACTCTGTTGGGAATTATTAGCATAATTAAAAAATATATTTATTATAAATTATTTATAAAATTATTTATAGAATATAGAAGTGGTCGAGTAAGTTTGATATTTAAACTTTTCTACCTAAATTATTGATATTTATATCTTTTTATAATTTATTATTTATAAAATATAAAATTAATTAATTAATTAATTATCACATAGTAAAATAATTAATGTATTGAGAAAAGTTAAAATATTTGAAATTAAAAGATAAAAAATTATAAATCTAAATGTATGAAATTTTATATTATGTATAATATAAAAAATAGAAAAGTTAACATCACGTTATCACAAATTAAAATATGAAATTTAAATAATTTATATAAAAATTATAATTTATTTTATAATATAGATTGAGAAATATTTATTTATATATGATTTTGGTTAATTTATTATATATTTCACATAAAATTGATCGTGAATTATCATTTTGAGTTATCATTTTGAGTTATAAATTGATACAAAAATATAAAAAAAAAATGTTATATAATATAATACTTTGATAGGAAATTTTTTCATTCTCATCTCAAAAAATATTGTCCAAAATCATTGCGCTTTTCAATTGTTTCTCAAAAGCATTAAATTTGTGTGCATAAATAAAAAATATATATTTATAAAAGCATCAAATTTGATCTCAATTTAGTTAACTCTGTCAAGAAACTAAATTGATCCTAACCTTCTTAATGTAATAATATCACTATAATTTTGCCTTATATTCTAAAAATATAGGAAGAATCATTAATATAATTAAGAGAATTAGCTACATAGCATAGTTTATTTTTTATATTTTATTTTTATTTAATAAAGATGATTTTTAATGTTATAATAAAAAAAGATATATTTGCTAATAAAAAAAAAGATATGTTATTTTAAGAGAATGAAAAATGAATTGTGTTGTGGTTGCTTTTAAATGAATGATGATTCTTTCTTAAGTAGATGTATTTATATTTAAATTTAATTTATATAACTTTTATATAAATGTTGTTTAAATTCAATTTTACATTAAAGCATCCTTTTCATTTTTTTATTCGAAAGTATAAAAATTATATATTTCAAATTATTATATATTGTGTTAATCCATATTTATATTCATATATCGCATAAGTATTTCTACTAAGACAAATTTATTTGGATTACTTTTTTTATATAACCATTGATTTTTTTAGATCAAGAGACTCTTAGATATTTCTATTTAAACTTATTAGAGTATACTGCCAATGGAGAACCACCAAGCGACAGCGAAGGAATCAAATTCATAGAATTAGAAACCATAAGCAAAAAATAGTTAGGATTAGGATTGTGATTTGGGAAAAAGATAAAAATTCGTAAACGAAATGATTAATCTAGCTTTATGATACCATATTGAAGTTAAGACAAAGAAAAGAGAAGATGAACTGAAAAAAGAGAAACATAATTCTATTGATAGAGAAAATGATTTTAGTCCACGCTAACCAATGTTTACAAAATATTTTTCATTTTTAATTTGAAAGTATAAAAATCATATTTTTAATTCATATTTTAATTATTTAAGTTTCATATTTTAACATTTTTGTAGTTATAGAAACAAACTATACTCCAACTACTACACAAATAGTTAACCGACTACTTAAACAAAAATATTAAACTATACACTACAATATAGTAAAATATACTTTAATAAAACTTTTATATGATTGCTCATATTTTTATATCAAAACATCTTTCATTTTTTTAATTTAAAAGTATACAAAATTATATTTTTTTAAAATAATTATATATATTTTCTATGTCATGTATAATTCATATTTATATCCATTAGTCACACATGTAACATGTAACCATACTAGAACAAATCCATTTAGATGATATTTTTAAATCATTGTTTTTTTTATTTCAAAATATTCTTAAATATTTATATTTAAATCATAGTTTTTTTTTATTTCAAAAGATTCTTAAATATTTATATTTAAGTTTAATGTATACAACTTTTATATAAGATGTTTACACTTTTTATATCAAAACATTCTTTTTTTTTTTTAATTTGAAAGTATAAAAAAATATATTTTTGAACTATTATATTCTATTTATATTTTATATTTGTACAATGAACGATTGACCATACTAAAACTAATCAATTTGTATAATCATTCTCTTTTACATCATAGATTTGTAGAAGTCAATAGAGTATTTGATTATATCCATGTATAAAAATAAAGTACCCTAAAGAATTTGTTAGCATAAAATCACAAGTCTATAAAGTAATTCTTTTATAAACATAGTAGTTGTAAAAGTAACTATAAGACAAGAATATTTAAACACACTGCTTTTATGAATTCAAAATTTTATATGTGCTTAGAAAAAATGTAATAATTGTATAAGATATATAAGGTTTGCTTCATGAGGTTTTACTTTCAAGCATATAAATATGGACATTTAATTAATCATGGTCAAAAAAATAAAGAAATAACTAATGAAGTCTTTTTTTTTCAAACCTCTTCTAAATTAAAATTCATAAAAAATTTATTTTTAAAATAAATATTATTATTTTAAAATATATATAATTAATATTTGTTTTAGAAGCATAAAAAATTGTATATCACTACATTTGTTCATATATATAAGAAACAAATAGTAATATTTTTGTTTCCAAATCATAAGAAACATATAATCACTCACAATTTTAAGTATTGATTTCTAATTTCTTTCAATACCTGTAATTTATTGTGAAATCTATTAACAAATATCATAATTTCTTATGAAAGTAAAACATTTATTAAGTTATTAACAATTCATTCATATTCGTTGTTTGAAAAAATTATTCATTGAAATAATATTTAATCACTACTTATGAAAATATTAAATAAAATAAATGAATTTAACTACTTTATCAATTTTAATAAATTAAGTATTTGTTTCTTATAAATAAAAATAAGGGTAGTATTATTAATTATTAATTATTAATAAAAATAATATTTAATTTAATTATTTTAATAATAGTATTCATATTATTTGTCATATTGTTGGCAAGAAGTCTATGTCTACTTCTTGATTGAAAAAATTATATTATATACTAAAAAAATTTCAAATAAACATACTCACACTCTTTGTTTATCTTATGTTATTATATTAGAGAGATTTTTTTATTATTTTTTTTTCAAATTCTTTGGTAATTGTCTAAGCCTATTTTTACACTTAGACACATCATATTGGGAGAATAGCATGAATTAAATAATACACTTAAATTTTATTATGTATTAATCATGTTGTGATTTTACATATTTTAAACATATTCTTAGTAAATATTACTTAATTGTTCATTTCTAATAAACAAAAGAAATAATATCCAAGATAAAATTGTGCATTAGTTGGATAAAAAAATCAAGTAAAATTTGTCACACTCTTTAACAATTATTTGTGTCTATTTTTAAACTTAGACAAATCACATTGAATAAATAACACGAGCTAAATATGATACTTGATATATTAATCATATTTTGATTTTGTATATTTCAAACGTATTCTTAGCAAATGTTGTTCAACAAATTTTTTATTGAATAAATACAATCATATTTAAGATAAATCATGACATTAATTAAAAATAAAAAATAAAATTCAAGTAAACTTTATTATATTCTTTTATAATTATTTATATCTATTTTAGAGTAATAACATAGGTTAAATAAATAATTTATTTTTTTATGTATGTTTATGCATAGGTTAAATACTACACTTGTTATATTACTTGTATTGTAATTTTGCTTATTTTTAATATTTTTTTAATAAATATTGTTTAATTATTTAGTTCTATTAAATTAAATAAAAATAAATACATTTAAGATAAAAATTATAGCATTGATTAGATAAAAGAAATCAACTAAAAATTATTATATTTTTTTAATAGATATCTATGTTCATTTTTTTAGTTAAATAAAAAAATAAAATTAAAATAATTATGATTTAATGTAATTCAACTTGATAATATTTAAACATGAACATGTCTAAATTTGATTCAACCAGCTACAACATTTTTAATTAGCATTAATTATTTCCTTAAAAAAAATTAGTGTTAGTTATTTATTTATGTAAGAAGGGCAAAATTATTAATAGTTAATGGCTAGTTAATATTTTATTTGATTGAAATGTAAATATAACTTATTTGTATTTACATTTTAAGTTGGTAAACTAAAATTATAAATTAATATAAGTAAAAATTGGAAGCCTAACAAAAATAGAGGGTGGAGAAAACCTCTGTTCTTAATTACATTAAAATGTTCTTCTTCTTCAAAAACTTTAAAATGTTAATGAGAGCCATCATTGTCTTGATAAGACCTCTGATAATATTTATTCTTGTCAACAAAGATGTGTTATAAAGAAAATTGAACAAAATCTTACAAATTAAATGCATTGATTAAATTTAACAGAATCAAGTAACCCGACCAGTGTTATAGAAAGCTCAATTCTCTTTTCTTACGAACTAATTGCTAGAACCGAAATTACTTAACAACAAAGGGAAGAAAGAAAACAACGGTTAAATCATTTGATCAAAAAATATGAATAAAAGTATTTTATATAAACTTTAACCAAATAGAATAAAATATAAACATATAATTGATAACAACAATAAAGTTAATTTTGTGAAGCTATTTGTCTAGAGTGTGATAGAATATTTATATTAGTTTGAGCTGCTTGGCATTGACACGAGGATTGCGCATAAGGCTAGCTACAAAGCATAAAATAGGATAAATGATGAATTTACTTCTTGAATGTGTAAATTAGTGATAATTTATTATTTAAAAAATAAAATTTTAATTTAATGTAAAATATATAAAAATTATGATAATTATAAGAACTTAATATAAATTAACTTCTCATCAAATTAATTT
>JAMLFT010003199.1:0-22747 GCA_026544285.1 Pachyrhizus erosus | reverse complement strand
AGTTAGAGAAAATATGATGTTTTAAGAAATTTGTATTACTTATTTGAATTATGTATGACTTTTACTTTATGAAATAATAACTTATTATGAAAGTGTTGTATGGAAATTGTTATCGTATGATTAAATTGTAACTTCTTAGAGTCGTTACGCTATAAGTAAATACTAGCGCGCTATCTCTGATTTTAATTAATTATAAATAATAATAATAATAATGAAAAAAATGGGCGTTACAAAGAGTGGCTAAGAGAAAAAGAATACTTAGGTTACTTAATCTACAATAGATTGAGTTGTAAATCAGAAATGATAGTAAAGAATACTTGGGTTGTAGTGTTAGAAGTGACATATAAAATACTTGTTATTATAGCCATAAGTGACAATTAAAAATATTAGTTGTAACTTGTGATATGGTTATTGGGACCCCTCAAAGATTAGGGGAGAACTAGATATAGCTCAAGATTGAGTGAAACAATATAAACTTGTGCTTTGATCTACTTGCTTTCCTTCTCACATTTTGAACATCCAAAAGTTTTTGAAATCCTTTTATACATCTTTTGTTTTCAAAAAGGGTTTTATGAAAAAGTTTTAGAAAATTACACACATTATTCAGCCTTCTCTTCTAGTGTTATTCTAACCTTCCAATTGGTATTAGTGGTTGACTTTTAAGGGTTGAACATCTAACAGTGTAGGGGTAACAAATCCATTAAAAGATGGAAAATGAGGGATAAACTATCAACAAACCACATTTGTTTAAAGGAGTCAAATATGACTATTGAAAACAAAGACTTGTCACTTTCTTTGAATCATGTCACATTGACATGATGGATGTTTTGGAGAATACAAATTACATTCCTTATGCAAAGAATTTGAATGAGATTTCACAAAGTCAATGGACGGAGGAACAAAAGTAGCAATTCTTACTAAACTCACATGTCAAAATTCTTTTGTTGTATGCACTATTAGAAGAGGAGTACACCAAAGTGCACAACTTCAAGGACACTAAATAGATGTAAGACGCCTTTGCCATAACTTGTGAAGGTTCCACAGAAGGTAAGCACAAAAAATTAGTCTACTTGTAAGAAAATTCAACATCCAAAGTATGTTAGGACGTTTCCAAACCATCCTTAATGAGCTTATACCATTAGGAACGCATTATCTAAATTATGATCTTGTTGACAAATTTCTTGAAAGTCTACCTAACTAATGGAGATCTTAAGTCACAATTCTTGGAACTTTAAAGAGTCTGTAAACTTTATCTCTATAAGAACTAGTGGGTATTATTAAAGTGCACAAGATTGAGTTAGACCAATATGATGGAGACAAGAAGGGAAAATATCTTGCTCTTGAAGTCCAAAAGACCTTAAAGATGTCCACGTTTGCAAAAGTTATGGTGGCAAACAAGTCCACTAGTGATCTTAGTGAAAGAGAAGATTCAAAAGAAGTGATATTTCCTTTATTTCAAGAAAGATCCATTCTACAAGGAAGAAGAAAGGCAACTCAAGATGGAAAAACTATTCTAAGAAGTTCTCCAAAGAAACAAAAGACAAAACACCCATGATTTGCTATGAGTGTAAGAAGTTTGGGCACTTCAAATCTGAATGTCCTCCAATGGCAAAAGAAGAAGAAAAAAAAGAAAAAGAAGTCCTTCCATAAGAGAAAAAAGAAAGGCTTGATGACCGCTTTGGAGGATCTAGACAATGATTCCTTACAAGAGGAGCAAGACAAATAAGCCAACATATTCCTTAAGGTAAACATCTCCTTAGAAAGCTCAAAAGTAAAAAAAAAAAAAAGACGATAAAATTTGCTTGACATTATTAGAATTAAAGACTTTCATCATGGTACTTGGACAATGAGTGCTCTCAACACATGATAAGAAAAAATGTACGTTCCAAAACTGTCTAATGAATGGTAGAACAATAACTTTTGGAGGAAATTAGAAAGGCTAGAAAGTGGGAGTGGGTTAGATAGGTATAACTTCATTCATTTCTATTGATAATGTTTTTTGTATTGAAGTACTAAAAAAATAATCTATTAAGCATATGTCAATTATGCGACAATGGACACAATGTTTCCTTAAATAAGTACTTATGTATAGTAAAAATAAGGATAAAACTATCTTGTTTATTGTCCAAAGAAAAAATAATATTTACAAGATTATCTGATAAAGTTGAAAAATAAAAATGTGCCATGTCTAGTATTAAGCAAAAAATGTCATTGGACTTGGCATAAAAAGCTTGGTTATGCAATTTGGAGATTAATCTTCCAACTGAAAAAGCATAATATCATGAAAGGTCTACCAAACTTGTCATATCAAAATAATTTTCTATGTGAGGTATGTCAAAAGGGAAAACAAATGAAAAAAAATTTTCAAAGCAAAAATAATGTTTCCACTTCCAAATCCCTTGAGTTGTTACATATTGATTTATTTAACCCAACTAAAACAACCTATATAGGTGGTAAGAGGTATAGTTTAATCATCATGATGACTATATTAAATGGACATACGTTATGCTCTTGACCCACAAGGATGAGTCCTTCAAGACTTTAGTATATTCTAAAAAAAAATAATTCAAAATGAAAAAGACATATGCATTGCCTCAATCTTTAGTGATCATGAAGGAAAGTTTAGAAATGAATGGGCTTTTTCTCATCTATTATATCTCAAGTATGTTAATCATACTTAACATAAAGTAAAATTTTATGTCATGCAAGGAAATCATAAAACTTGAAAATAAAGAGACATATAGTTTATTATATCGTATTGTTGCTATTAATAGCATATTTGGGGGATGTTACTTTATTTCACTTGGAAGTAATGAGTGTTTTTGTGAAATTCAAAGAAGTAAGATCTAGTTGTTTAATCCTTAATTGAAGCTAAGTAAATTATTGTAGCAACAAATTCAAATCGAGCTATTGTGTTATGGTGTGGCAAAAATTCAACTATTTCTATTATTAAAAATCTATTCAAACATGGGAGAAAAAAGCATATTAATTTCAAATTTTAGAGAAATTGAAAAAATGGAGATGTTCAATTGAGGTAGTGCAAGATTTGAAGAGCAAATGGCAAACATTCTAATAAAGGCACTTCCATTTGTCAAGTTTCATTATTTAAGATGTAAGTTGGTAGTCTTTAAGAAATGTTTTAAGGAGTGTTGAACTTGCAAAACATTTCTATACTTCTTTGCTTATGTAATGTGTTTGCTTACTTTAAATGGTAACGTTTTCTTGTGTAGTTATGGATTTATTTGATTTTGGGAAAATTTGTGATACCTAATAACAATGGGAATATGTCCTTTTGTCGATAACATGCATCATGTGATTTCATTTTTCTAGCAAAAAATTATGTACGTTATGATCTAGAAAATAAAAAATTGTTTTGTCTTTCTTTTCTTATTTTTTTTGTTTTTCTTATAGTTATGGTTTTATGGTTGCAATTATGTTCCTTTAATAAATATAAAAAATATCACAATAACCTCATTAATTCATTCAATAAAATTAAATAAAGTTTTTAAATAAATAAATTTAAGAATAAAATTACTAAAAAATATTCTTCAAATACTTATTGTGATATTAAAAATATTTTTATAAAGTATATTATTTTTTATTTACTAATAAATTAAAAATCTATGTTTTAAATACTTTTTATCTTTTAATTCTTTCAAAATACTTAAAGAATTAATTGATAAATCATTTAAGAATGTTATTTTCACAATATTCAAAAAATGTTTTAGTAAAAATTGTAAAAGAACTATCCATACTAGAGAGAATGGAAAAATTCCACAATGTTAAAGTTAAATAGAAAAATATTAATAATTACACCAATATATTTAAAATTTATAAAAAATATTTTTACAGCAAAACTTATCCAAACCTATAATTTGATAAAAATCAATTTTGAAAATCTGTCCTAATTTACATGCAAGAATATGTTTCAATAAATTATTTATAAATGTTATCATCTATATAATTTTTTTTTTACATATTATCCATATAAATTGCTTTGACTGAACTGGTAATACTAAAATTTAAATAATTTACATAAGAATTAATTCTTATAAAAAATATAATTATTATCTAATTGAAAAAAATATTTTTTAACAAAATTGAACAATTTTTTCATTTACTGCTTATTTGATTATTGCAAAAATCTTTATATTTTTTGGAAATATTTGAGTCATGACCATCTTATGTTGTCTAACTTTTTAAAATTATTAAAAAAATTTGTTAGTAATAATAATTTTTAATTTAATTATTTTTTATTCTTGTGAGAACTTATATTACTGTTGATGTTTTTCTTTTTTTACAAACTGAATATTATCGAAAACAATCCAACCTAGCACTCAATGTGTAAACATTAGAAAATATGGGGCAAAAGTACATCATATTATGATCACTATTAAGCACAACACCTCCCAAAAACACCTAAAAAAGTCCTAAAAATCAACCAAGATGAAAAATTTGTCTACCTTTGGAAAGCACATATTCAAAACCTTATAAAATGTATAGAGAGTACTTGCCCCACATCCCCTTACATAGTTGTTGTCATTGTTTTCTATGCTAATTTTACCCTCACTTATTTGTAATGATTTATATATACGAATTAGTGGATAAACTTAAGATTAATACCTGTTAGAAAGTCTAATAGATTATTATACTTTGACATGCTAATAATATGATTTGACTTTGGTGTAAGAATAAAATTGGATTTGTATATGAATTGAGAATATTATATATATTGTGTGTATCATTAGAAGTAAAATATAAAAATATTCTTAAACATCTAACGTTAGTCACGAGACCTATGTGATTAGTGTTGGTCGGGCCAATGTTATTCTAATGCTAAACATGAAAATTTTAATTTCTAAATAACTTATTTAAACATTTTCAAATATATATATATATATATATATAACTAATCAGACAAATTTTATTAATTTAGAAAAGAAAAACCATGCATGATTCTTAAAAAAAATATAAGCTTTGGGTATTGAAAAATTTTCTACCTTGCTAGACGGTCCATTAAGGCACTCTTGTGGAGAAAAATAAGAGATTGGGAACCTTTAAGGAGACTGAGGTAACACATAGTATAATCTAAATGAACCGTGGCAGAGACTTAGGAAACGGTTGAAAAGAGATAAGATCTAAATGAATGAATGCATAATATTAAGGAACTTTTCAAAACTCAGCCAACTTCACCCTTTGCTAGTGAGAACAAAAATATTCCACGCCTACATGCAAAGTTAATTTTTCATATAAAATATTTATCTCAAACGCCAACTTTAAAATAATTGCATCAGCAAAAGAGAGAGAGAGGTAAAGGTTAGAAAAATTACAAAAACATAAAATGTTGGTTTGTAGAAAAATGCGTGTAATGGTTACGGTGGGGTATACATTAGGGATGTAAAGAGGACGTTACTTCCTGATCCTCGGTTGCATGGTTTCGAAGTTTGTTTCTCTTTTATTTAGACTCTTTGTATTTTTAGTTTATTGTGTCAGGATTTCTTTTTCCAACCATACCCTTTAATTACTTTCTCTAGTTTTTTTTTATAAAAAAACCATTACCTCTTTTGTTATTTAGTTAACAAACTGTAAATTGCTTAATTACATGCTATTTATACAAGGGATGTATACGTATAATATATAAGTGGAAGTGAGTTAAGTCGAAGTTTACCTTCAATAGGCTTGATCATTATTTATCAACCTAAAATGGGAAAAACTCTACTTTCTAATAAGATTTTTTAAATACATCAAAAGGCCTAGAAGAAAATAGACTAACGAGGTTATAGTTTTACATTAGCCAATAAGTCTAAAAATTTAAATAAGTCAATAAATATATAATTTCAATACATTTTAATAAAAAAAATGTATATTATTATTATCATTATTTTTATTATTATTATCTACCCAGCTTCTTAAACATAAAAAAACAAATTTAAATGACCAAAAGTTTATTTATTTTCTGGGAATGAACAGTTAATTTGAAAAGAAATAAAATCTAAACCATGATTTGCTGTGGACATTTCAGTAAATGTAGTGTAGGCTTCAAGTTCTATAAATCAAGATGCTAGCAGTTTCATCTTTCATCAGTTAGTCAAAGTGCAGTTTTAGTAGCCTTTTCTTATTCTATTCTCTCTCAAAGCTAGCTAGGTGTTTTTTTTTTTTTTTTTTTTTTTTCTAGCTTTACCTTTGCTCAACAATGGGGGTTGAAATCATTGATCTCACTGATGACTCCCCTCCATCACCACCCAGATCTTCTAAGGCACCAAGAATCATCAATTTTGGTGTTGGTTCTGTAGAAAATAATCAATTTGAGAAAGCTCCTATGACTTTAAGGGCTTGCACAAATCTCAAACTGTACCACACCAGCCAGTTACAAACTACTGTTTGGCCAGCTTCAACTCATACATATGATCCTTCTCAAATTGATTTTAGCAACGTGCATGTTAATCGAGTTGCTACAATTTTTGAACCAGTACCTGAATTAAACACACAGTTGTTCCCTCATGGATCTAGGCTCAAGGAGCCTTGGACTCAGGGAGAGCATGAGTATGTGCCCTTTAATCTTAATCTATACTAATTTAATATATATTATGATTCTCTCATTTTGTTTATACTTTTTAATTTTATGGTTCGAAAGAATAGTTGAAAAAGAAAGTAACATTCTTTAGAAATATCAATAGAAAAACACCCAATTGACACCCTTTTTTTTTTAATTAACTTCTTGTTAACCGTATAATTTGTTACATTTATATCTCTCTTCGAATTAGATCAACACTTAAGTCATATCACTTATCACATCTAGATTTTTCTTTTTGAGTGTATCTCTGGTTTTCGCATATCGTTTTTGAAAAAAATAAAGTTTTTCATAAGTCGTTAATGGAGTTAGGTTTTACTATTTTTCTCATTAATTCATTATTACTTTGTTTCATTTAGCTACAAATTTATATATATTTTATTTTATTTTCATCTTAGGTTATTTCTGATGGGGCTAATTAAGTATGGAAGAGGACACTGGAGCAAAATTGCCAAGGACTTTGTGTGCAATAAGACACCACAACAAGTTCGGAGCTATGCTGCTAGTTTCTTCAGGCACCTACCATCCACACACCTTCATGGCTTTAGGAGAAGGAAGGTAACCTACTCTGATGTTAATAACCTCCCAACCATAAACAATAACCTCAACTTTGTTGCGTCTTCCTCAAACTCCAAACCTATGATCATTAACAAGCCGCAACAAACCCTCACACTTTTCCCAGAAAAAGTTGCTTACTTTCCGGTTCTAGAATATGGAGAAGCTAGCAATTACTTCAATGCCAACATGTATGAACTCCAACTGCAAACAGGTGGTGCAAGCACTTCCATGACTACTAACACTAACGGAGAAATTGATTTGGAGTTACGTTTAAGTTGATGCTCGTGTGACTCAAATGTGTATTTCATGCATGAATGGACAAATATAGCTAGCTAGTAGTGACTATGTCACCATAATGTTGTTTTTCCTAAATTTGAACATTTTCTCTCTCCTATTTTTTAGTGATTTGGTTGGTTGTGGTAATTGGGTTTATTTATGTTATCAAGGTTATGTAGGTGTTGGCTCGCAAATGTGACTTTCTTATCATGTATAAGCCTTTCGTGAAATAAAATTGTCGTTGAAAATGTTTTGTTTTAATATAATTTTCTAAGCGATCTCATCTTTAAAACCATTTTTGGCAAAAGGCCAACATGCTTTACTCTTTTGCTTTTCCACTTGTTATTTATCTTTTAAACAATTTTTTTGTTGAACCATAGGCAACTATATAGCTATATATGAAAAAAAATAAGATCTCCAATGGATAAGTGAAATTTTTTTAATAATCAAAATTTTTACAATAGTTACCATTTGTTATCTATTTTTCTTCATACTTCGAATATCATGGTATTTAAAAGAATATATCTAGGAAGAGATAGGTCAATCAAATTGTTCCCGTATTGATGGAACCAATAAAGATGATTTAAATACTATTGAATATTATCCTCATTGTCCAATTTAATTATATGCCATATGATTGGATAACCAAAAATCTGAATTTTAAATAAAAAAATATACAAAAAATAGTTCAAGAAAACTCAAGATTAAGATATCTAGAAGTTTGAACTATAGTAACATGATGTGACATAGTTGACAAATGTCTATTAAGTGTGTGGTTAAGGGTTTGTTAGAACCAAAGTCTCTCAAAAATCTCATAGTTTTGATGATAACAAATATTAAAATTTGATGAATTCATGAGTTTTGTTAAGCTATGTAGATAAGTTAAGCATCCAAATTATACAAAGGTAACTTATCTTAAAGTTAGAAACATGTTTTAATTGAATAGGTGTCCAATACACTTTAATATACCATCATCCAATGCTTTTTAGAAAAAGATACGTTATGCATCCAACGCACTAGTATGTTTTGTTGTCTAGTGCAATAAAAACTCACTTTATCTTATACATTCATTAAAGTTTTCATTGAATATGCCCAACAACAAAAGTTGAAACTTTCATGTTTTAGATGCCTAAGATCTACTAGCTTATATTATATGCATCTATTCATTCCTATTGTTTTTCATGTATTTGAAGTAACATTTTAATTTCAAACATTTCATGAAAATCAAAAGCATCTAAAGGATAAATAAAGTCTTTAATTAAAAGCAATCCTTGAGTCTAGAGCCTGTGTAAGGAAAATACTGAAGTAGAAATATGCATAGAAGTAAAGCGACTTCAGAACCTGTGTGAACGGGTTTAGGAAAGAAAGAACAATTGTTTTCTCTCTCTTTTGATGAAGTTGTCACATCAAGGAAGGAAATATGATTGAAGTTCTCATGCATTAAATGAAACATCAAAACAAGAAAATTTCAAAAGATGTTATCTCACAACAAATCTTTTGCATGAAGCCTATATAAAAATTAGGTTATAAAGATTTCAGACATTAGAAGAACTAAGTATCTTTGTGCTCTAAACAATATTTCTAGATGATTTCTTTAGCTTTATTCAAAATCTTTTTGTAATAATCTTTGTTCATATTGTTAGCTTTGTTAAGTTATTTTGAGCATGCTAAATTATTATATCCTCACAATAATGAGTTATCTTTGCAACTTAACCTGTAAAGGTTGTGAAAACTATGAGTGACTTATTGAGAAAAGAATACCCAGATTATTTTAATTATTGGGAAGAATGAGCCAAAATTGATAGCAAAGAATACTTGGGTCTTGGGTACCAAAAGTGGCATATAAGAGTATTTGTTGTTGTAGTTAGAAATCTCAATAAGAATATTTGTTGTAAACTTATTATTGGTAAGTGAGACCCTTTTTCAAGTTGAAAGAGAATTGGACCTAGTTCAAGTTCAAGTGAACCAATATAAACTTGTGTTTTTTTTTTCATCTTGTTGTATCTCCCTCACATTTTGAATGACTAAGTTTTATGTATTGTTTTCCATCAAAGTTATTTTCAAAAAAGTTAGCAAAAATATTTAAGAAAATCACACACACACACACACTAATCAATCTCTCCTTTTAGTGTGTTTCTTATCTTTTAGTTAATATTAATGCAAGAGTAAAAATCCTAAGGAAAAATGGTAAACAATGAGCAAGCCATCAACAAACCATAGATGTTTAAAGAAATCAAATATGATTATTGGAAACATAGAATGATAGCATTTTTTGAATCATGTCATATTAACATGATGGACATGGTAGAAAATGGAGACTAAATTCCCTACAACAAGAACCTCAATAGGATTCCACACTACCATTAGATAGAGGACCAAAAGTAGTTATTCTTGTTGAACTTGCATGCATGAAACTCTTTAATATGTGCATTGTCATAAAAGGAGTACACTAAGGTGCAAAGTTTTAATCGTGCCAAATAGATGTAGGTCACACTCACCATTACCTACAAAGGTTCCACAGAAGTCAAATGCAACAAGCTCAATCTACTAGTGGGGAAATCTAAGTTGTTTAATATGGAAGAGAATGAGACTAGAGGAGATAACCTTGAAAGCCTCCAAGAATTTTGATCACATTGATAAAATCCTACGTAGTCTACCTAAGAAGTAGAGACTAGAGGAGATAGCATTGAGAGCCTCCAATAACTCGACAATTTATTTCTTGAGGAGTTAGTGGTCATTCTCAAGGTCCACAAGATAGAACTAGAGTGTGATAATGGTTATAAGAAGTACAAGTCTTTCGCCCTTACCATCTAAAAGCTAAAAAAGGCATCATTGTCCAAAACAATGGTGGTGGACAAATCTAAAAATGACCTAAATGAAGATGAGAGTATGGTGAAGACAAAATCTCCTTTATATTAAGGAAAATCTTCTCTATATGGAAAAATAAAGGTGGATCACCTTGGAGAAGAAAAGATGAAAAGAAAAAACTTCCTCAAGAAGAAGAAAGGTTTAATGGTCACATAGGAAAACTTAGATGACGAGTCTTTAGAGGAAGAAGGAGATGAAGAAGTCAACATCTTACACTCTTGCCTCTCAGATATTTTTCGTATTGGCACGATGCCATTTTTCACTAAGGATGGGGCCTCACACCTTGATGTTATTTAGGTAGAGAGGTCATCAAGGGTGCCTAGCCCCATGGAGCTAGGAGGGGAAGAATGATTAGGTCCTTACTAACGAGGACAACCTAGTGTTAGAGGATGGGGAGCTCGAGCAATCAAGGTTAGAGCTTGAGTTGCCAGAGGAGTTAGGGACAACACCTAATGCAAGAGGAGTTGGCAGGTTGGTAATGGGTGAAGAGGAAAAGGATCCAAAAGAGTTCTGACAAGACCTCTTTCTAGGGATCCGTCTAGAAGATCCATTGACTCTTCGTACTCACTGATCCATACCATTATGGTGGATATGCACACAGTATTGGAGATTGTAGATAATTACTTTAAGTTTGAGTTTCTCTTTTGATTATATTTATTGGTAGACCTAAGAGTGAAACTTTTGCAGGTACTTTGTCATCTAGCATTTTTCGTTAGTTGTATTTTTGGTTGTCTTGGGGTAGATATGTATCGTCTATGGACGTCTTGTGTTATTTTGTTTTTGTCAATGGATAAATTACTTATATATACATACATACATATATATACATATATAAAAATGTACATTTAGTTAATTTTTCCACTTCTATTTTCTTCATACATAAATATTTCTAATTTGTAATTTTTTTATCTATTTGTATTTCTATTGATGAAATCTTTTCCAAATACCAAACCTTTCTTTGTTTCACAATAACAAATAAAAAAGTTTAAAATTTCCCTAAAGATTTCTAGCTATCTTTTCTTAAGTCTCCAATGTTTTAAAAGATCATTAATAAATGAATCGTGTTAGACATAATCTAAAAGAACTTCAACACATATTTTATAAATTAAATTGAGAATTTTTAGAGCTTCACACCTTGATTTATGTATGATATTGCATTTTGAACTAGAATTTCATTATAGGTTTGCAAAATGGTTAATGCATCCCTAATTTTGGCCATTTGATTGGAATAATTGAAAATTATCATTGGTAGTTTGTACTAAAGGATTTAGTATTATGGCCAATTAAGATGATAAAACATTAATCATATCAAGATTGCTATTATCCATTTATTGTCTTAATGCTACCAAAGTAGTGTTCAAAATTCTTGTGGATAAACATTATGAAGGTCGATATTATTTTAATTTTCTTGATTGAGAATTAATTGAATTTTGCCCAAATAGCCTGTTAATAAGCTAAGTTTGAATCAATTTGACCCTTATATTTTTTGAGATCTCTAATTGGGCATTCTCCATAGGTATCTAGTGTTGAATGTGGCTCTGTTTTGATTAATAAATAAAGGATGTCCTTGGTAAGAAGATTCTTCCCCTAATGTTAGCACGATTAAAAATGGGGGAATAGTTTCTAACCTTGTATTGGCTGTCACATCTTTATTTGTCAAGAATAAACTTAATATGCTAGTAGCACAATGTGTGATTAGATATAACATTTGAAGTGTCTACAACTACTACTATTGGGGCAAAAATTGTTGAAGAATGTACTGGGACTTTTAATGTCATAACATTACTATCATTATTCTCATTACGTTCATTATTGTTTCTTTGCCCTTGTCTCCATTGGCTTCGTTGACCAATAGTCATTATTCTCTAATTTCTTAGTTTCACACACAAAACAACTCGAATAGTTAGAAAAATAGGTAATGAATCCCACTAGTATGCTAATTTATTTTTGGTGAATTTTTGTAAAGTGATGTTCTTAATTCAAAATTAAATCCTTCTACAAAATAATTTTAAATCACAAACAAATAAATATTTAAATGACTTAAAATTGTTGCAATTTATGAATTCTTTTTATTTAAATCAGCAACCTAGAAATGACTTTTAATGAGTATATTGTGTAATAAGTTATCAAGAAATTGATGTAAATCCTGCTTTAAAATATAAAATTCTCGAATGGTTTGTCCCAATAATCAAAAAGTAACAAATTACAAAAATTGTAACACAACAAATTCTAAATAAGTCTAAAAAAGTTTCGAGAAGAAATATATATTAGATGGAAATACAATTTAGAGAAGAAAATAATGGGAGAGGTAAATAAAAACAATAAATATTTATCGTGAAAAAGAAAATAAAGTATTCACGAAATTTGGGTTTAGAAAATACATCTTGTTCACATAGTACACCAAGTAGTCTTTGATTATTAATATTTTTGGTTTGATAAGAAAGTTTAATGAATATTTGGACCACTTTTTGAATGCATTTTGACTAACCTATTTATAAGGTATTCGATCAATAGTCGAATTTACAATACTTTGACATGCGTATACAAACATGAAAACTTCTTTTAACATACAATAACTTGTGTTCGTATTTAAACACTTGAGTCTCAATTATTGTTTGCAATATTTGACATGCCTTGATCCTTTGATTTTTGCTCGAACCCCATAAACTTCTAGCTTCATTTTTAGGTGCTTTGATTTATGTTTTGAACTTTTTACTCCTTTATCAAATTTTTCATTTTTCCTTATTTTCAAGAGTTGTTTCTTTTCAAGATAATATTTAGTCATTTTTAAAAAAATTTTGTTATACCCCAAACACACACCTAAAGCTTCTACCCAAATAGATATATCGCCTTAGCATACCAACATACTATATTTCACACTCATATCTCAATTGTTGTTTTTAGGACCTTGATAATGGATAAAAATAGGAATGTTATTCTTGAAAAAGATGACAACACCATTCTCATTGGATGTCAGTCATTGGATTACCCCTATTGGTACACTCTTGGTTTTAGCATTGTTTTCAATGTAACCCTACTTGACCAACCTAGCTTTCAACCTCCTATAACCCCTAGTGTTAGTATCTTTCAACAAAAAATATTAAGGAGAGCAACAAACCAACATTGGAAGACCTTTGTACATTTAAACCAATCAAGTAACCAATTTTTCTTCCACTTCCGACATTAATACTTCTCTCGCATTAATTTTTGCAGAAAAGGCAAAGAATTAGGAAGATGTTAAAAAATAACTGGTTTCTTCTCTTTGTTTAGGAGAATGCCCAAAATGCGCAGTTAAAGACTCTAGATGTCCATCCATGGACTTGCCAACAAATAAAGTTAACTACTTTAGCATTCCTAACGTGGTGAAGGCACTTGTATATAGATAACACCTTGGGATCATACAACACCTTATACCTTTCACACTTAATAAAGAACCTAAATTGATGGCCCTAGAAAACACTAAAATAGCAATGGTGGTTCCACACCCTCCTACTTTGAAGGAAAAAAAGGCAACACATAGAAAGGACACAAAACCCAATACGCTAAGCTAATTGTTGCACTTGCAACAAACGTGGATGATAATGCAAACCTTATTCATCTTGAGCATGAGTTGATTATAAGAAATGAGAAGATGAGTTTTCATCTCTTACATCCAAAGACTAAAGGGTTTTATCCTTAAGTGGACAACATAAAGATGGTTAGGATCATAAAAACCTAAACCTTATTAAAAAACAAGTTGTTTATTCTTTTAACAAGAAGAAGGTAGAGAAGTCAAGTTCTATTGAGATGTTAGGGAAGACCAAAATTGTTTGACCAGTTCAAGCCATACTTTCAAGAGTCATACATGAAAATGAATTTGACTCAAGAATTTGATGAAGAGGACAAATGACATTTCTAGCAAAAGAACCTATATGAATCAATTCACCAAACTTCTAGTTCATGTTTGAGAGAAAGGAGAAGAAGGAAGCATCAACTATAATAGATAGCTATTGGGCTTTGTGTCCAATCCAAACTTACAATATTTTTTTATACTATGAAGGATGATTAGCCTGCCTAGTAATGATGATGGTTTGCAATTTAAGTTTTTTCTCTTTTTGATAATGACAAAGGGGGAAAAGATGCAGACTTTCATAAAAAGGGTTATATGTAATAAGAGTCTTGTAAAAACTTGGTCAGTTTTGCATATATAAATATGGTTATTTTTATGCACATTTTTTTTTGCTATATTAGCTTTTGCTCTAATACATGCTTTTAGTATGATGAATATTGGACTCAATGGGAGTCTAACATTATTTATGTTTTTTTGCTCTAATCATAACATGCATACATAGTTTATAACCATCTTACTCTTATCATAAACTCTATATATCTCCTTGCTTTAATATCTTATCATAACTCTTTAATAGTTTACCTCAAAGCATATATTCCCAATTACTTTGACAATATTGTTATGCTATATTGAATAAAAAATTAATATTGCTTATCATTATAAAAAATAGGAAGATTGTTGGAACCAAAGACATGGATAATGTCTAAATCCTAAAAAATCTCATAGTTTTAATGAGAAGAAACATATTAAAATTTAATGAACTAATGAGTTTTGTTGAGCTATGCAGATAAGTTAAGCATCCAAAGCCACAAAGGTAATATTATTATCTTAAACATGAAAACTTGTTTTAACTAAACAAGCATCCAATGCGCCAATATACACATATGTTCAAGGTTTTCTAAATAAAATACAATTAAGCATCCAATACATTTTAATAAACTAACATCTAGTGCCTTTTCAAAAAAGATAAGTTATGTCTCCAAACCACTAGTATGTTTTGTTGTCTACTGTAACAAAAACACATTTTATCTTATACATTCATTAAAGTTTTAATTGAATATGCTCAATCAAAAAAGTCAAAATATTTCATATTTTGGATGCCTAGGATCTACTATGCTTATATTATGTGCATCTATTTGTTTTTGTTGTTTTTCATGTGTTTGAACTATTTTTTGAATTTCAAACATTTAATGAAAATTAAAAACACTTAAGGATAATTAGAGTCTCCAATCAAAAGCAATCCTCGAGTTTAGAGCCTATGTAAGGAAAAGACAAAAGTAGGAATATGTAGAAAAGTCAAAGACTTCAAAAGCTATGTCAACAAGTTTTAGGAAATAAAGGACAATTGATCTTTCTATTTCTTCTAATGAAGTTGTCACATCAAGGAAGAAAATGTGATTGAAGTTCTCACCATTAAATGAAATATCAAAATTGGGAAATTTTAAAAGATGTAATCTCAAAATGAATCTTTTGCATGAAGCCTATATTAAGATTAAGTTGTGAAGATTTCAAATGTTAGAAGTACTAAAAATCTTTATGCTCTAAACAATATCTTTGGACAACCTCTACAACTTTATTCAAAATCTTTTTTGTATATATCTTTGTTCATATCCTTAGCTTTGCTAAGTTGGTTTAAGTGTGCTAGACTCTCATACCCTCATTATCGTGGGTTATCTTTGTAACCTAATTTGTAAATATTGTGAAAGTCAGAAATAACTTAGTGAGAAAAGAATACTAGAGTTGTCTTAATCTTTAGGAAGATTAATTTGTAGCCAGAAGTGACGACAAAGAATACTTAGGTCTTGAGTGTCAAAAGTGACATATAAGAATACTAGTTGGGTGTCAAAAATGACACATATGGAGTTCGGAAGATTAAGTTGTAGCCATAAGTGACGACAACAAATACTTAGGTCTTGAGTGCCAAAAATGACATATAAGAATACTAGTTGGGTGTCAAAAGTGACACATATGGAGTTATAACTTTCTCAAGAGTTGTGAAGCCTCTAGTTTTGACGACGATTTTGAATCTCTTCCTTAAGAGAAGTGAAGTCTCTTCTTACTAAAGCATTTGATACAAGGATAAGGACGATGAAGGAGAACAGAAAGTGTGTGTTGCTTTGTCTATCATAGAAATGGAACCAGAGGTGGTGATTGGGAAGGTAAGGGTGATTTTACTTTTGGTGAAGCTTGTAGAAGGTGAGCGATTTTGCTAAAAGAAGAACATAACAATAGTATTGTACATGTTATGTATAATGAAGGAGAACAAAGTAAGGATAAGGGTCATGAGTTTGTTCTTGGAATGGTGAACTTAGGGTCGAGCATGGTGGACAAGAATGTTCTTATGTCATCACTTTCCTTACTTTGCTAAATTTGATCTTCCTCTTCTATTTCACTTTACTTTCCTAGATTTGTATGCAATGTTGGAGAAGGGTGAGTGAGTCACAATGTTGCAATTTCTTTACTTCAATTTAATGACTTGATTTATTTGGTTGGTTTTTGTGTTCCATATATTCATTATCAATGTAAGAAGAAGATATTGAAGAAGTCAAAAGAAGGGCTTAAAGATAAAGAAAAAAAGTTATAATAGTTTTTAGTTGTTATTAAGTGTACCACCAAAGCATCTAACATGATTATTATTCATTTAGTAACAAAGCCACCAATTAAAGGTGACAAAAGGACTATCATACATAATAAATAAAAGTTTTAGGGATTAATTTTCCAATAAATAAATTTCACAAACTAACTTCTCAATGCCTATATCTTTTAGGATAATTTAGTAGTTTACTTAATAATTTAGGAAAATTAGTGCTGAATCTTATATATTTATGGCTAAATTACAATTTTGGTTCTCCTTTAATTTTTTTATTTGTGATTTTGGTCTTTTTTTTTTTAATTTCGATCTTTCTATTTTAAAAAAGGCTAAATATCACTTTTGGTCCTTTATTTTGTTTTTATCATTCAGTTTGTCATTCATCTTTTAAAAAGCTCATTTGAGTCTTTTATGTTTTTAAAATGGTTCATTTTAGTCATTATCATTATAGAATAGTGACATGATAAATGTTAGTAGGCACAATAGAATGTGATGATATGACATAAAAAATAGCTTATGTTTTAAAATTTTATTCACATTAATACTTTATGAATTTAATTAAGTTCAAATTGATCCTTGATGATTTTTAGTAGGTTCAAATTGGTTTATCTTCATCATTAACTGTCAAATTTTCCATTGTCAACCAATTGTGTTCCTATTCACTTTGGTTGTTATGGTGTCATAATTTTGCAATTGTTCATAGAAGCAGTCTGCAGAAGGAGCCAAGCAAAGATGAGTGTGGGTTGCATGTGCTTGAATAAAGAAGATCTAGAGAGTCTTGTTATGTAGAGAAAAAATTCCACCTAAACCCTAAACGTTAACATTGTGGTTGTATGGATTTGATACTAGAGGTGTTGGTTTCTTACCCAAAAAGGATTTTTTGATTATTAGAATGACTTTTAAAAAGAGAGATGAAAAATGGTGAAGGAAGAAGAGGAAAGACAAGGAGAAAAAGAAAAAAAAATTAAATAACTTCTTAGTCTTTGTAAATTAGTGTTTTCTCCTTACAAATTATGATTGTTTTGTTTTTTTTTCCCTTAAAATGTTTTAAATATAATTTTTTTATTGTTCAAAGTACTTTCTAAATCACTTTAAAAATGAAACATAAAACAAAAATAATTTATAAAAATTAAAAATGAGAAAAAAATTACAATAACAAAAAATAAAAAAAAACACTAAATTACAAAGACTTAAAGGTATTTAAACCAAATAATAAAAAAGTAGCATTATTGTAAAAAATTATCTCTAGCAATGACGCATGGTGTTCTATAAATTAGGGAGGTTAACAGTGAATCTATGGTATAATTTTTAAAATAAATTAAAAAGAGAGAGAGAATAAACAAGAAAAGTAAAAAATAAAATAAAAAATTATATATATATATATAAAGTTATATTTAGCTTTTTTAAAATTCATAATTTAATTTAATTTTTAATTTTTTATATATTTATCTTTAAAATAAAAAATGTTCAAACATAGCCTACGTTTTTTTAATAAAAAATAATAGTAATAATAATAATTAAAAAAAAAAACGTAACTTACGATTGGGCTTCCTTGGTTTTACTCTGAGACCTTGCCACATAAACCTTTTGAAGATGTATGCACCGATGTCACATCTCCACCCTACTCATCATAACATTCGTTGTGATATGCAATTTTCACAGCTATCATCCTCTTTTCACTCTCTACCAGTGCATATTAAATTCAGTAACGCTGAATCATTCGCCTCTCTGCTTTCTTCATCCAAACCAGTCAACATTTGCTTATCATCATAAATAAATTATTACAGTAAGTAAAGCAAATCCTTTTTTCCTTCATCATTATTTTCTTCCTTTAGGACTTTCTTTAAGCGCCCATTATTCCCAGTGTAAAGTACCTTATTATTCATACGATTTAGCTAATAAAAAAATTCAACTCGCTTGCACAAATACACAATCTGTCTCTGTCATGTAAAAGAAAAAGGAAATGTACTTCGGATTCAATCTTAAACACAAGAAAATGGGTTAGATTTTGTTGTGTTTTTGAATGAGAAGTTTTCCGATCATAGATGGATCTTTCTATCTTCTTTCTCCAAGTTTACAGTTTTTGGCTTGTGGGTTTGGTGGCAGTTTCTGTTTGGCTTATTTGATTTTCTGATCATTCATTGTTACAGATTTTGACTTGTCTACTTAGTTAATTTGCTCCAAGAAAGTTTATTTGGGTTTACCCTGAAAATGAAAATTTGAAGTTGACACTTGACACTGAATATCAGTCTTTTACAAGGGAATCTGTAGCAGTAAAATTGGGTAAGGATTACTTGATTAGCAAACTACTTGCTATTTTGACTGATGAATGCTATAAGATACCGAACCTTTTATCCAAGATGTTGTTATTGGAAGTTTGAAAAGTGACTGTGCTTTTATTCATAACAGGATTAGATGGTGGGTTTAAAAGGAGGAGATTTATAGTGATCAACTATTTGGTTTGATCAGCTAAAGAATCATTGAAGGATCCAGTTGAGTAGGTACTAGGAAGATGGGATCTTTCATAGGTCATATATTGCCAGGGACCTTATTTCTTCTAGTTGGGGCATGGCATATATGGGGCTCTGTGGTGAGATATGTGTCAAATCCTAAGACATTCAGAGTCCAGGTGTGGAGTCCTGTACCAGGGTTTAATGGGAGGCTCAAGCACTTCGAGCTCTATGTCATTTCAATTGGTGCTTTCATTGATTTGTGTGTGGAGCTCTTAGTTGCAACCCAACTCAAGTTTTTTGTCGGTGGAATCTTGAACACCACTTACTTCAACAACTTTGAACACTCAGGAATGCTTCTAATGTTTCTTATCTATGGTGTTGTTGCCCTCCTTTCAGAAAAGACAAGGTTAGTTCTTGCTGTTGTTCTTATTGTTATTATGTTGGCCATTTCTTGTTAAAATTCATTCACCAGTCTCCTCTCTCTAGTGCCTGTAATATAGAAGAGCTAAGTTGTCGTAATTCAATTTTAAATTGTTGGTATCCATCGGTTGAGAATAAGTTGTTCCAATCTAAAAAACAATGAATGCTACCTGAATTTGTGTCCTCGGTAATAGTTAAAAAATTTATACTTGTTTATTTCATCTGATTTACTTTGGAAATTAAACAAAAGATAAAGTAGGTGTGGAGGATAATTAGGACCTAATGATGTTGATGGTGGATGAGTGACAGGATTGCACGACACATTAGCATTGTTTTTTCTTCATTTGGTTGCTATGAATCTTTCTGTGTCTGATTCTTAGCTGATCAAACGCATTTTAGTAGACATGAAACATACAAATTCACCCATCATCTTGCTCAACCTTATGGTGGTAAGTGTAATGTAATGAAGTCATTGAAAGCTTTAATGTTTTACTGACATTTTGTATTGTCACCATGTACTAACAAATGGAAATGGGTTTAAGTGTGCAATTTTATTAAAAAAAGAAAGAAAAAAAAAAAGACTCTAATTGAATCAGTTAATAAATTAGTACCAGATATTGATTTTAGTTAAAAGCCGCTAGTCCCATAGTAAAAGTTTCAATAAATCCATGGTATGAGCTATTTAACTCTGAAAGTGAAAAATGTTCCTTCACAGCGATTCTGAGGACCATACCCGCTTTTTCATAGATGTCTTTCTATTTCCTGTGCTCGTCCCAGTGAAGTAGTATCTTTCAATCATTGTTCTTCATTATCAACATCTGCAAGAATGTATTCTTTATCTGTGGATTCTCTTCTGATTGTCTACTACATAAATTAGTTCTTAAGCAATCTATAGTTGTCTCCTGCATTGTAGCATGGAAATTGATGCTTCCGTCAATCGGTCCTGTCCTCGTGATGCATCCTTTCATCCTTGTGGTAAAATATGTTGCATGCAGCTTTCATAGAAAGCAAAACAGAACAAAAGTTTCCTACCTACATGAGAGCTACTGGTTTACTGATCTATCTGTTATTTTATTTAGTGTTTTTGATCTAGCTTCACATAAAGATTTCACCCTAGTACTTTTTTTTTCTCTTTATTTTTATGATTTTCAAGATTTTAATGGACAATGAGTTCCGTAATCATGCTAATGAGTTATGTTTAGCAATGAGTCCGGATATCATAGGACTTTCATGGCATGTCTGTTTATCTCTCCAATAACTTAGTGCTAACTGCCATTACCTCCTTTTCTCGCTCAATTGTCCTCAATACAGCCTATGACAAGTCTTATTCTACTATCGGGGCAAATGCAGTTGATATGGGAAATCATAAAGATATCAGATTGAGGCTAATTATTGTGCTATTTGGCAGAATTTGTGTTTTCTAAATTCATCTAGGAATTGTTAATACTTTCAATATCTATTAACCCTTGGGTTGAAACATGTATCAGATTTAATATGTATTAGTGTGCCTGTATCAGTGTGCGTGCGTGCATGCACGTGTGTGCGCATTTTGGAAATTGGTTCTCAAACATTTGATACTTCCCAGTTTGTTGAATTTCCACAGACCTGTGTTTCCCTAAATCTTAAATTATTTGTTAAATTGCTGCATTTTTAACCTGTTGTTTCTTTTCCATTGTCATTTTCTTGATCCCTTATGCAGATATCTTCCCTTGCAAGACAGTGCTCTTTGTTTGATTGCTGCCACAGCATTCTGTGCAGAGTATCTTCTATTCTACTTTCACTCAACAGCACACAATGGCCTTGAAGGCTATTACCATGTCCTCCTTGCTTTCCTTATTGGGCTTTGCATTATATCTTCAATTGCTGGGGCCCTTTTGCCTACCAGCTTCCCAGTAGATTTATGTAATGGCATTGCTATAACACTGCAAGGAATCTGGTTCTATCAAACGGCTTTTGTTCTTTATGGCCCCATGCTACCCTCTGGTTGTAGGCTCAGGGATAGTAATATCACATGTCATTCAAAAGAGAGTGAGGTTCGGGGTGAATTGTTTGCTAATGCTCAACTCTTTGTTGCAGTCCTCGCTGTTCTTGTAGGAACTGTAGCATCCTATGGCTTTGCAGCTTCAAGATATGGGAACTGTGAAGAGCTTGTCATCAATTCTGGTTGAATTGGACGAGGAACAATGCATGTGTCAATTGTAGTTGTTGATTGTTTGGATAGATACAAGAGGACATACGTTCAATTCTCATTGTTGTAATTGTACACAAACAAAAATAAGAAATGAAATATCAGTGTGGTGTGAAATGGTTAATAAATAATATTATTTCTTAATCATATAATTAAGAGTTTGATGTTTAAGTTTATATGTATGAAAAAATATTTATTAAAATATTAATCTTTTAAATAGATTTTAATATTTTTAAGAATTAATTCTTTGAATCTTGGTCATGGGATATCTTGGATTAAAAAAGAAATGAGAATATGCAAAATATTGGCACCCTTGTTTCTTGTAAAATGTGTGTATATTGAAGTAAAACAATCTATTAGTTTGGTGAACTGATTCTTTAGAATCAAATGTAAAATGAACAGGGAAAGTATTTTTTTTTTATCTGGAACACTATTATTGTGTAAATTTATGCTATGGAGTTCCGTGCATTATATTCATCCATGATCAACAGTCACCATTGCTTGGTGCATGTATCTTAGGAGAGTGAAAAAAAATACAAATAAACTGAACCACTCCTGAAATCAAATAGAACCGAAAATACCTCTCTGATGGTGAAAAAATTTCAGTACGAGAGTGAAAGAAACAAATACTGTGTGGAGTCACATATATAATGGACCTAGAATAATTATACCATCTTTAAAATGGTTTTAGCCAAACTTTGATAGGCTAAAAGTGATTTTGGTGCACCGTTGTGAAAACCAGTCACCACAAAATTCAATACATTTCGGTGTGCACGTGCGCTACCTCTGCCATTTTTATGATGGATTTTCTCTCCAATACCACGTCATTACATTTTAGACACATACGTTGTGCAAATTTATTTATATTATATATTTTTATATTTATGGCCTTTTTAAATTTGTATATGAATAAAATTAATTTTTAAAAATATTTAATAATATATCATATATAATTACATTAAAATTGTGGATGTTGTTTAAAAAAGATCGTGAT